>LUCH01002493.1:39618-56495 GCA_013368495.1 Paragonimus heterotremus
GTAGTCTAATATTAGACTTCATTGTCACTCGTGAACAGTCATTTCTTGTTTTCTTTGCCTTGTCCTAAGACGTCTTGATGAAACCTGTGTAATTTTATTGGCTTGAGAAAGAATTATCGAAAACGACTGTTCGTCACATCGTTACTTTTCACTGGACAAGTTGTGGCTGCGATAGTACGCGGGAGCCAAAACAGTGATCAACAGGTCACTCTCCTTTCAACGGTGTTGAAGTTGACTTCACTTCCTGTGAGACGGTTGATTGACCGTACGCTCTCTTATTTTATATTAGTTGGTAGTTCAACTTTTAGATAACCGGGTTTCACTGCAGATGTTCCAAGATTGTTTGAACACGTATTGTCATCGTGTCTTCGGATGTAAGTCATCTCGGCTCAGAGTGTAGTGACCAGTGATCATGTGGCTTTTCCAAGTTCCCCGGCTGTAACAGTGTTTTCCTGCTTGTTTGTTCTGCATGCATGATTCTGGGTACGCCAGCTATCGGAGGCTTGATACGAACTCAATACTAACTACTTATCAGTGCCAACTGCTTAGCATATTTCCAAACTGTTGGGAATATGCCGCTTGTTTCTAAAAAACACTGCGTTCCCTAGTTCGGAGCCTGTTGGGACTACGTTGCTGCTGCTCTTCAGGAAAGGCGTATTAATTTGTTAGTCGACGTGAGTGTAGCGCATACCCACTTGTCCGCTACAATAAGCCTCCAAGCTCACCAAAAGTTACAGCCATTTATGTCATTGCTTATCTGTCGTTTAGAAGACATTTTTGTTTGCCAAGAGGCACTTCAGGTCATTATCTTGGTCTAATCGGCAGCTGTTTAACTCGCACGTACAAGAGGTTTTGTGGCGCAAACGGCATTCCCGTAATTGTATGAGGAGACCGTTGTTTGCTTTCTCGCGTACGGACTGCCGCTGCCGTTAAGTTTCATTATCGGTAGTTATCAGTGGGTTTTCTTTATTTATCGCTTGCCCATCTTCACCCATTAGATCCCCGTCTCAAAGTTTTCCAAGGTTAATGAATTGTATATGCGGAAAGTATTTAAGACATTCTCGAGTAAGCCGGCTGCAGTATACATATTACACTGTCAGTATATCCACAAAAGTGGGAACCTGGCTGTTCGTCAAGTACCACTTCATAGTCATACTCGGGAAAGAAAATTCCACCTTATATCACGCAGAAGAGTTGTGTATGTTACAACATACATGGATTCACTATCGCACATTGTTGAACTTGATATATTCAGAGAATGAAATCGCTAGCTTGGTCTCGCTGACCTGGCCCATAAAGAAGGCCCGAGTATGCAGTATGCGTTCATACTAATGGCTGATTCAACCTGATTCATTTGAACTGTGAACAACTTCTGAGTATGCAGTATAGGTTCACCCTACTAGCTGCTCCACTCAGTTGACTACGGCTATCAACAACGTCTAGATATGCAGTATGCGTTCACACCAGTGACTAATCCAACTTGATTCACTTGAGCTATGAATAACGTCGCAGAATGCAATGTGAGTCCAAACTAGTAGCTGCTCCACCCGATTGACTTAGACTATCAACAACGTCTCAGATTGCAGTGTGCGTTTACACTAGTGGCTATTCTAACCTGATTCACCTAAGCTATGAATGGCGTCAGGGTGTGTGGTATATGTTCACACTAGTAGCTGTTCGCTCCGGACTACCTCTACGATGAACAGTTTGGAGAACGAACACATGCGGGAAGTAGTGGAAGACGTGTATTTGAGACGTTTGGGGTACATGGTAATCACCTTCCTTGAGTCCGTTGGCTGTCATAATGATAGGAATATTCTTCCGCACCGCGATAGATACTTGGTGTTCTAAACATCATAGTGTGACTGGCTGAGATGTAATCCGCAGGCAGCTTGATTTCATATGTTCCCGCATATTGTTCTGTATGAACTCCACGGGACCTCAATCTAGTCGGAAATAATGCAGCAAAATGGGTAGAAGTTACTTCTGAAGATTCTTGGTGATAGAATCGGACTTGATACCCTGTTCTTACGCCGTTCCATATACACCGAAAATGGAAACAACCATATGATAGTATCATTTCCAGCTATTTCTAAGAGCAACGTTCCATCGACCAGTATCTACCTGCGATCTTGCAAACAAAGAGGAATGGTATAAATATGGTATAAACAAAGAAGCTTGAAATGTTGTCATACATGTTTCATCATCAAATGTGTTAGTGTACATGTTGAAGTGCAAAGCAAACACTGCATGGTAGTATATTTCCATTTCAACCATATCTTCAAAACGCCGCAAAATGAAGCACCTTCAGGCTGTAGGATGACGTATTTCATCTGGAAAATTGCAATGATTGCATTTATTAAACTTGAAAATGTGAGCTGACGCCAACAACGGGAAATTTTCGCGAAAATGGTGAAACATTTTTTCATCATCAAACCAATACTTTTGGGATTTATTCGATGTATTTCAATTTTTCTATTAACAACGCTTCTTTACAATTGACGTACTGTAGGTACTTCGCTTAAAATTCCGACTTTAGAGTTTCAAAACGTATTTAAAAATCGAGGATTCGCGCCAAAAGGACCGTTTTGCCTTTTGAACAACCTTCGTGCGAATTCCGTGAAACGGATAATTTCCTTGTTTCCTGATTGCTGCTTTCACGGTGAGCACTTGGGAGGCACTCAGAATGGGGAAAGAATAAGTTTTTCTGGTCTCCACGTTCTAGAGGCATGGGTGGCTAGGTGATTGATGCTATCTCGCACCTCTTTGTCATAGAAAACACTGGGCCTTGTCACGTTCAATTCGACAGATCAACAAAACCCATCTCACGTGGGAAGAACCAATATGGTCAGAAACCCATAAATGATGGCTAGGTTTGTTGGCAGGCTGAACTTTCAGCGATAACTGCCGCGTCCCAGAATGTATGTTGTTCTCGCAGGCTTCTGTAGCAGGTTTGTACTGGCTACATAGCTTTCATAATGTTTCCAATAAAGATATATGGCGGTAGCTCTTGGTTTCCTTACCACGAAGGAAGTCGTACGTTACTGTTTCGCAAGGCCAACGCTGCTTCATCCAGAGAGAAAACTATCCCTTACTCAAAATGGTTGCAGGGATCTCGGCCACTATGACAGACCGACACGACTTTCGCAATATGGAACAGGTGTTTCGGAGTAGCTATTTTCGGACAGCTTTTGGAACTGTCCTTTACTACATACACAGCTTCTTGCACATTTCTGAGCGTTTGTGGCTGACCGTCAGTTTATCATCCATCAACTATTGACCCCAACTGATGGAGGCACGTGCGACCTGCGGAGATCCAAGCTGATCTACCCTCGTCCAGCTAGATAACCAGCGCGACAACGAAAGAGTGATTGAACGGCCTTTGATTCTTGAGTCGACATTCCGGGTTGTGGATTGAAACCCATTTATTTCATCGAGCCCATCAACACTGGATTCAGGAAGCAAATGATTTGCGTTTAGCTTATCGCACGGCCATATAGTATCCACAATCCTCATGTTTGATGTTCAGGATAAATTGTATCACTGACAGTCTTCTTGTGGTGTCCCTGGTTCAAGCGTCAAATTATGAAACCTCATGACGAGCACCTCAAAATCAGACCAGGCATCCTGAATCTAAATAAATAAAACTGGCTAAGGTGGATTTAGTTAGATCAGTGCAGTGCTAGTGCTTATTTGAAAAAATATTCCTATTGTCAAGGCGGTCTGAGTGCAAAACTCCCTTGTTCTACCTCAAGGCGTCTCTTTGATGAAGTTGCGTCGCGTAGTTATCAAGGGAGTTATATGGACGGTAGGCCAGCTAATGTTTTGCCTTACAATCTCGAGATCGTGCACCCTTCTGCCTTGCTTACTCGCCATCAACTCACTGGCGCTAATGCAACTTATCAGCACAAAGCCTAGGACTATCCCAGAGGGCCTCGTGTTGTGTTTACTATGGATCACCTTTGAACTATACAAAGAATGCTGTGGTCAAGTTAGTCGGTGGACCATGCTCAACTTGCAGTCGCCGTTGCGTTTTAGACGGTAAACAACTAGCGGCTCCCATGCCGTCCGTCAGGTCAAAACTAACGCAACGTCCGATGGTTTATTTCGGGCCCGATTATTTTTGACAGTTTTCTGCGGAAAGACATACGGTTGAGTTTTTTATCTGCTTCTAATCCCAAGCTGTGTATAATCAGTCTAAACGTTCGTTGAGCACTGAATCACGATTCTTTGATCGCGGATGTAGGTTAGGGGCTATTTTCCTCGACAGTGGTGACGATTTTGCAACCGCTGACAAGGAGGTTAGATCGTGGACCTTCAGCCCAGGTGATGAGTTTGCCAATGACAATCTCTTACAAATGAACAAAGCGACATTTCCACTCTTTGTATGCTGGTCCTTCGGGAAGACGTGGGAGCAACCGAACTGATATGTTAGGGGCAGTTTAAGCCTTGTATACTAGGGGCAACAAGTCGGTGGCGAAACCTTCTGGGCCTCAGTGTTTGAAGTGATGCACGCTTTGAACGGCTGACTAATAGTACCCTTTGGGCTGGGGCATCCCAAATAAATTGTTACTTTTGAGCGGAAACGCAAGGATGGTTCCACAACAAGACCTGTGGAAGCATATTTGAGACGGACAAACCACGTGACAACTAAATGGTCGAGCCAAACGGTTGATAGACGAAATTAGTTCCCAGGAGGATGGCCGACCAACTCTTATGAAAGTGGCTTTAAGGTATTTCAACTTCAACGATGGCTTACCAGCACTTGGTAGAACCCTTAATGTATAGCAACCCACTGGTAGAAGTGCAATGATCGCCTCTCCGGTTGCTGGCTAGTGGGAATGTGGACGTTTCTACTACTAACCGCAAAGCATGGAGAACTTCGTCAAACATCCTAGTGGAACAGAACTTGAGTCTCTGAGTTGCCTAAAGACCGAGTGATCCGAGGCGTACAGAAAAGTGGATACTAAAAACTAGAGGCGGTAACCATAAGGGTAGAATTGATGGAATTCATTTTGCCACAAGCATGGGCGAAAGACCCTCAGGAAACCCATACAGCAAAAGTTTTTAATCTTCATTACATCACTTTTGATACCGCTGGTAGATTGGGAACACCATGATTACGACCCGTGGTCCCAATCTTGTACCGTGATGCGGCGGAAACAAATACTGCAAATCAGAAAGACCCCGGCAGCTCTCAAAGTTTATGTCATTCGCTCTTACGCCGTTCCTGCTCCTGCTAATACAAATGTTAAAAATGAACTCAAAACCTTGAAAGAATTCTCCGACTGTACTGTGCTACGGGGCGCGTAAGTCTCCAACTAGACCTATCACGTCTGTGAAAATTAAAAGAGGTGGCTAGTTCTGGTAACACTGATAGCAATATACTCCCACGCAGAATGTATGACAGTCAACTCTAACAGCTTCTACACAGGAATGCTTGGTCGATGATGAGTTATTGAAAATAAACGTTTCTTAAAGCGAAAAATCTGTGGTGAAGTAAGGGGACTACTTAGGCCAAGCAAGCTCAGCGACTTGTGCCACAACGTTCGTTGTACATACTTCCTTCCTACTATTTTATATAGCTATGGCAACCCCCATCACTTATCCTTGAATCATCATTCTGGTGATATAATTGTCGCGCGTTCTTTAAAGGTAAATCTCGCACTGGTCAACCTGTCTTCATCCAGGTCAAGTGAACCGTCTCAGTTATTGCCGGTGCGTGGTTCTTGCACGAGATAACCATGCCTCGAACAACACACCTATCCGTGAACACTAACTTCCTTGCACTCCCTCTTAAGTTAATGTAGTGGACGCAAAGATCAGCGGGTTATACTGGGTATCATGTAAACATAGTTCACATATCCATTCGATGCTTTTCCATTAGGACAATCCCAGTTAGATTATTTCGGGTCCCTAATGCGAGGCTCACCTCAGCTAGTGCAGGAAGAATTACTTATATCCATTGTGTTTATTACTGATTCGAGCTCATGGATGTATCATAAATGAAATGTTCTCGGGGGTGTTCGCCTTCACGGAAGGCGTTATGGAAAACAGAGGCTCACTGGCAGCCCTATACTTACAACACCACGTTCAGAACCGTCACTTTGTGCGTCGTATACAGTATACAGTCTCCCAAAGAAACGTGCTAATGGCATAGTCCCTCGAGCCTACGTCAGTCAGGTTGTTTCTCAAACCCTACTCTCAGCGATAACAGTTAAATATATATGCCGGTCACGCCGCCTGACAGTTTGGTAATAACAGCAGTAACTTATGTAATTGTGACATTGATCACAGTCGCACGTACATCGTCCCAGTTAGAAAATGGCGCAGGACTTGATAAACCATTGTTAAGATAAGAAACGTGAAATAGAGCCGATCATACAGACATGGCTGAAATGGTCGCTATGCCTATGAAGATTGTAACAGTGGATACGCTTTAAAGACAAACATACGGAGAGTATATGGGTAAACTACTCCGCACTCATTTAATCACATATATACCACGCGGAATTCGACTATGTACTGATTCTTCCGGCATTTAAGTTCGTCGAGGTACGCACCGGTCTTCTTTGGGTTGGGTCGATCACCATAACACTTATATATAGACCGCCCGCAAGAGAGACAACATGCGATGGGACTTTGATCACTGATTGCAAAGAATCTCTAACTTGGTCTATGGGGATATTTTGATGCTGGGGAGCTTTAACCGATCTACAGTAGATGTGAACGTCCTAAATTATCACGCGGGCCGTGTATCCTCAGTAGCGTCATCTCTACGTAAAATTATCGAATCGGAATTGTTGGAAAGTGTACTAGGACAAACCATATGGTGCTGGTGGTTTGCGCCATTCAGCTTATGTGAGATGGTCACAAAACGAGCCTGATGTAGTGGGGAGGCTGTGCGTTATTAGGTCTGTTGGTTTTCATGACAACGCCATGAGTTTGTTCAGATTTATTCCGGCATTTGTTGTTGACTCTCCAATATTACTGGATTATTACTTTGCGGCTAATTACCCAAGCATGAAAGATTACTTTATGAGTACACTTCAGAATGTACCGTCATCGTCATCCGCGGAGGATATCACCGACACCTTCATGCCATTACCCAAGCGAAAGTTACTTCGCTAATTTCATTGAGATTTATTAAAATTGGTAAGCCATGGCATCCGTAACCATGAACGTGTCGCCCGGGTGCACGCTGTGGCTGCTAAGACCGACGTCAACAACAACCAAGAGCTCATAAGGAAGCAGCTTAACCGTGCTGTCCATGGTGTTGAACTTGAACCACGACCCTTCGAAATATCCGAATTGATACAAAACCTTGAACGATTTTGCAAGCGAATGTTTACACACGGTTCGGGTTAACTGGTAATCCAATCACACTTGTTGACTCTGGTGCGATATCCGATAACCAGCAAGCCGCTTAAGTTACTGTCGATGTGCTGAGAGAAGTGTTTGCAGAAAACTACACGGAAACTTCGACGCAGATGCACTGCGGGTCCGCAAAAGCCGATGGGCTTCCTGCTATCGTTGAAGCCAGCTTCCCTAATGCCACTGATTTGAAAAAACCCAGGAAGCTAATTCATTAATAACAGATTGCTGGATGCATGCTACCAAAAGTAAAAGGGCATTCGGACAACCAAGCTCTGATCACTGGCGACTTGTTCTTAAGGTTCTCTTACAAATGTTTGCTACAGGATGACTGTAATCTACATCAAGTGCAATCGTCCCACACTAGTACTGTGCATAACACAGCAAATAGTTACCAGCGATTCAGCGATTCAACGATTGATACACGGGTTCGAGGCAGAGGCCCAAGGGTCCCGGATCCAGTCGGTTTTCCTTGCTCAGCGTCGGGCGGGCGTCTGTTTATCTGAAAGACAGTCATTGAAAACCAGTCCGTTGTTATTCGGACGGTTTGTTCACAGGTGATAGAATGCCTGGTTGTCTGTGCCACTTGAAACAACTCTCATGTGGTGTAATCATCCGACAACAACAGGTCGCCGTGTGGAAGCAATTGCGCTATGCCAACCAAGTACCCGTTCATTGACAGTGGACTACAACATTCGACTGCACAATCGAGTGAACAATATCCCGCTGGACACCATGATTGTATTCATCAGGGCAAAATATGGTAGAGTTCTTTCAGGACTCCAGCGATACGATGTCAGGAAGAATCAGTTACCCTGGCTAGAGGCGTGTTCAGGAAGAGACACTTTCTTTATATGTGTCAATATCGCATGACCAAAAGTTTTAAGGGCACATTGAGGGGTTTGTAGAGTCCAATTTTTTGTTCTGTTGCTCATTTCAAATGGCCACCAAATACCACCGCCGGTGTCCTCGAGCGTTTGCTGTATGAAGAATATTAGGATGAAAGGGTCGTCAGAAACCAACTATAGTAATCTATTTTGCAACCAGGCATCGGCCTGCGTTAAAAGTGGTTTAGGTTTAAAAATCCCGGTGAGTGCGGCATGGAATAACCCAAAGGCCTCCACATAGAAATGGGACATAAAATCACCTTCATGCCATCGGGCGCTGTGTATCTTAACATGTAACTAGTATAGGGTCAAATGCCACCTAGCATTTGTATCTCTGTTAATTTCAAGGTCATGACACTCAAGAAAATGGACATCCCCAGACTTTTCAGCTATAGCTAAAGTCGTCTCATTCGGCAGGGTTTATCGTAACCTATTCAGCAATTCGTCTGTCCTGGCCGGAAAAAAAGTTTGGGCCGGTTTCCCCTATCTCGGTCAGGATGCCATATCGCTTGAAGGAGTTCCACACCCTAATAAAAAATGAGTGAGCTCCCTTAACCACCAGAGGTACCCTTGCGTACATCCAGGCCTAAATCCGCTGATGTGATGTGTTGCCGGATGACGGGACTTTACGCTCGCCTACAGCGTACTTGCTCACAAGTAAACACATGTGGTACTCTGGGAGTCCCACTTAACACGCAACTCCAAGGCAGACCTTCCTATGTTCAACATCGATTCTGCCCCTCACTTTGTAGACTCTAGCAGTTCATCTGCCAATTTGATTTTTGCGTAACAACCTGCCTAAGGATGTCGTTTCAACCTCAATCTTCGGCATGCTCAAGCTGACTGCAAAGAATGCCATGAATTCCTTTGCCTCCCATCTATCCAATCTCTGATATAGGATGATAATTAATAAAACAACATTACGTGAATCAGTAAAGCTGCTACGATCTCGAATTCTAGATTGTATATTGTGTTGCGCGCACTTCAGGTCGCATTTCATGTTGAGTGCATTCTGGATCAGTTAAACTGGATGAAGAAACACACTTACTATGACACAGTCTCATGACATTTACTCACTTTTTAAACCGGTGATAACACTCATGTTCCGCTGAACTACGCACCATCGGCGATGTCACTCCCGCATCCCCAAATGCGAGTCGCCTGAACCATCCAGCAGTACAAGCCGAGTCCAGCCCAACGGCCGTAACTTCTTGGTCTTCTTTCTCAAGCTCTCTGTTGAGCTTTCCACTCGCTTTTCTCCCGAAGTCAAAGGAGGAAGTAGCTCTTAAGTGAATATCTGCAAACTGTTCGAGGTTGTTCAATAAATTACCGGAAAACAGACAGTGAGCTCGTGACACAAACCCACATATATGCTTCTACAGGGGTCTGGCCTGCAGGTGCCGTCGGTGACAGTAAACTGAGCTTCCTTGGGTATTCAGCTTACCGAGGTGACTGCGCCCAAGGGAGGATGGGAGCCGTGCGATATTTCTTCACCATTATCTCCCAGCACACACGGCTATCGGTGGCTTCCATTCTTCTGTTAAATGTGATTTTCTATTGCTGCGGCTGATATCGCGTGGCCAAGTCTCACTCCTACTGAGTGTTATTTATCGTTTTCCATCATCCAACGTCTCCGACGTCATCACCCTTGTAAACCAAGACAACTTCCTAAAGCAACAAAATTTTACTCATCCACTTACTATGGGCTTCTTTAACGCGCCCAATATAGACTGAACATCTGTTTCTCCCCAGGAGTATGGAAGCGGATCTTGACTTTCTTGTCGACGTTGATACGACGCTAAGGGTGGATTCAGCATGTCATCGCCTAGACGTGACGTCGTCCCGGTCAGATTCCCTCTTTGCTGCACCCGTCCATCACTAGTGAGAGCCATCTGGTAGGCGGAGTGATCATCAGACCCCCACTTGGACACAGTGACCACTGTCTGCTAACATTTGATTATATTTGTTACTGGTTACAACAAAAAGTCAAAAAGTTCACAGTTCACACTATTAATCAGGTTGGTTTTGGAGGTCTAAGAAGCTACCGTGGTTCACATCTTCCAGATTATAACCTAGTGCGCCAGAACTACTGTGCGTTTCAGAGGGCAGGTTAGAAAAGGGAAGACTCGTTTGTACCACCCAAACTGTTCACTTTCTGTTATCGGCCACCTCTTCCACGCGCAATACGCCGTCTTCTCGATGATTGTTCCCTTTTATTCATGAAGCATAAACTTACGGATAACCTGGAGGACCTAGGCGCGTTTCACATGTTTTGAAATAGGTGTAGGCGAGAATTCCGTGCACACGCCAAACTCGTACAAGTGATGGATCTCCTCAGGGTCCGCGGGAACAAAATTTATTAAAACAGATGCGAGGACTAGGGAGAAATAAACTTTCGGCTCTTTCTTTATAACTGCCTGAAAGGGAGACCCCATCCAATTCCCTATCTGCTGCCGGGTGATTCAGAGACTACTGCTCGGCAGTCTAAAACGTTGCACAAACAGATTGTCGCCCTGTCTTTCTGCTGGAGAGTTTCCGGCAGCCACTGGTTACCGCTGAGTTATCCGTGCTAAACGTTTACTAACTTTTATTCAAGGTTATTTCAAAGGTGCAATGGATCCTGACGAGGTCACTCTCAGAAGTTTAAAAGAAGCAACTACCAGTCAGCCACGGACATTCCAGACAGACATTCTCCCACTGAGAAGGTTTATCTAGAACTCTCCACATCCACTGACGCTCAGAAATCTCGCAGAACGAAACTTCCGACAACCTGCAGGGATTGGACACATAAATCATCCGCAGAAAGAAAAACTGGACATGAATGGCGTAATTTCCGCAGACCAATGCAAATTGTTGAAGCCAATGAACACGAGAACGTCGCATGCATATGGATTGCCGAAAACCCACAAGCCCAAAGTCCCACATCGGCCTATTGTGTTAATGTGCAACGCACCGTGGCACAAGTTAGCCCGTTGGTCAGATCTTGAACACTTGTGCAAACATAATGTAAAATTCAGCTTCCAGTCGTTTGCTTTTCAGCAAGTTGAAAGGATTGCAGTCAGCAGTCCCCTGGGTCAGCTTTTGGTTGGTTTCCTTATGGCTATGGTAAAATCTACATCATGTGTAGGGCCCGTTAGTTCCAAAACTGCGCAATAGTTACGTAGACTACCTCCTGACCATTTCTGAGAAAGCAAATTATTCGAAAGCGTTATTCTTCCAGCCGGATCACGCACGTTCAAACCTCAAGTTGAATGGGGAGGACGAAGTGAACAACTGCTTGCTATTCTCAGACGTTCTGGTGAACCGAAGGTCATATTATGTGACAGAAAGTTCCACTCACAGAAGGCTTACATTGACAGAGCATTACGTGTGCTGTGGAAACACCTGTCAAGTCCAATATGAGAGAAGCCTTGTTCGAACGTTTTGTCACAGGGCGCGGAAAATACTGACATAAAAAATCTACCACAAGACTAAAGCACACTCACAAGTACTCTGCAGGTCAACGGGTACCCTCTGCAAGTTGTCAAGAAACATAGCGGCATCATTGCCAGAAGGACGAAGGAAAAACGTTGCCAAGGAAGACAGTGCACTCAAAACTACCGTTTCTAGTTGACGGCTGGTAAAAATTGCAGAAAGACGTCTGACGGTTGCTGTCTCCAGATTCTATAACGTATACGCGTACGATTCGAAGAGGGCAAGTAATTACTGCGTGGTTATTTAATTTGAAGTTTCTCATATTGCTGTTATTTCTGACATCTTTTATACCGTACAGTCCGCTTATATTTTATTTGCGTCCCCGTCTGTCTAAAAATATCCCTATATAACAAATTATGATGACCAAAACCGGTCGTCATGCAAGATCGACTGGTGTCAAAACCACTTGTTCTAGCTCTACAGTAAATACTGAGCGACCTAAGGGCAAATGCCTTAGGCCCAAAGCTTGCAAAGGCCCTTTCAAAGATGCTGCCTTTAGAGGGGGTAAGAATAAAATGGTGGTGCCTACCAATACCCCTTTAATTAAGAACTGTTCTATCCCCCTAGACAATGTGTTGGCGGAATTGCTTGGTGAGGTATCTAGATTAGAAGCTGAACTTGCAAAACAAAAAGCAAGCCATGTTGCATTCGATTCTCTAAAAAAGGATCTTATCTCATTTTTCTCACATCTTTAAAGTGCCAGAAAGTTCCAAGATGGATGACGTAGAGAGCGCAAGCATGTTTCTTAACATGCTGACAACAGAAATCACGGAACGGATGCGCTGCCCATGTAATGTCACCGTATTTGATGTGCCAGATGGCATTTAGAAGCTGCTCACGAGGATTTCTAATATAGACCCCACATCATATACGTGCATTCGTCTTCGCAAGAAGACTCAAAAGATCTGCTGCCCGCTTTGTTTAAGTTCCAGAGCGAAACAATTGCGAGATAGTTCATTCAATGTCAGAATCTTTCCAAATCCATGGTAGAACACTACTCGAGAAAGAATGTCAGAACCGCTTATTGCGCAACGCGGCCACCTCCAAGCGTGTGGCTCATGACACATTCAAACGGAGTGCAGCGATATCCAAGGGCAATGAATCGTATCCAGTTGAGTGTGTGGCTTCGTCCTGTTGCATCACACCTGAGCATGCCACTGTTCCCCTTGAAAACACCAACGACACAACAGAAGACAACATATTCGCCAACTTGATTAATTTACCAGTTGATCTTGAGAGTCCCAGCAGCCTGCCTTACGAGATGGCGACCACCGTCGAGGAGTCAACTTCCAAACAACAGCATGTAGATGAAAGTGCCCATATTGAGCCAAATAAGACTTCTAGATCTCAACCTGTCAACGCGATAGGTAGATCAGGCAAAGTAATGGCTCAGACCATCTACCAGTCAGACATGCGCCAGCATTCCAAATTTACACTCATTTCAAAGAAACCCAGAAAACGACCATCAGAGGAGCACGAGCTTCAATAAACCCTCCTTAATTTACTATCGTACGAGTCGTTCGTGTTTACTAACTCCGCATTACAATGGAAAAAATAAGCATGTAAACCCACACCCACATCCAGGGGGAAAAAGATATATTTATTACCAACCCCTAACCCCCGGCCTCTTCCCAACAATAGCAATCTCTCGCGTGACACACGTTTTAAAGCAAGACTTAACCAGAACCCCACTATTTCCACCAGAGTTGCTTACCCCATGCTTAACGCTCCTTTTAATACTAACAGCCCCAAAAGTATTAATGCTCACATAACTGCAACCCGTAGTCCCTTCTCTGACAACAAGCATGTAGATATGACCAATCCATTTCAACCTAACTCTTTTTTATTGCGTCACACACCGTTGGAACCTCCCCTGCCCAGTCCACCTCCCACATCCCCACTGCCCCACAACACCCTAATGACAATTTTCCAAAATTTTCTGTCGTGGACTCAGACGCAGGCGACATTCCATTAGTCATCGATGCGCCCACCATAACCACATCAGACCAAGGGACGTCACCGAAGTCCCTGAATCACAAAGACCCTTTTGTTCTGGCCATTTTTAAAGGTCTAAAAATGACGTCCAATAAGGAACATGCACTAAGTTCATTGCCTCTGAATGCACGCTCACTAGTCAATAAGATGCATATTTTCAGATCTTCCATCTTCTTATATAATCCTTGCATTATTCTGGTCACTGAAGCTCGGTGTATCCGTCAGACTTCAAACATACAACTAAATGTTTTAGGTTATCATACGTTCCGTAAAAATCGCGGTACAGGACGTGGCGGTGGATGTTTAATTTACTTAAGGGAGCGGTATTCTGCAACCATACTCGATGAGCCGTGTCTTTTTGACGTTAGTAAATCATTGTGGCTGTCGGTGCCAACTGGATCCTGCGAACTACTCTTGGGATGCGTCTACAGTCCACCTAACGCCACCTATGACGACATGACCAACCTTATTAATTAACTGAACTATGTATCAACATTGCCCACACAGTACAAAACAGTCGGCGGAGGTTTCAATATGCCCAGTTTTTCTTGGATCTCTTTCACAGCCCCTACAAATCAAGCAGAGTTCCTCGCATGTGTCCAAGTAAATGGTTGACGCCTACACGTTTTAACGCCTACCAGACTAGACCACACTATGGATCTCATTTTTACAACAGGCATCGCTTCTGCTAAAGTATCCGTCCTAGAACGGTTTCCAAGAAATGATCGCAACGTGGTCAACTTCATGTTTGACCTAGAAGCTGTAAAAATGTTTGATATGACATGTTATCGCCAAACAAAGTTAATCGACTGGAACATGTTCGCCACTCTGTTGAGTTCATTGGCGCGGAACACATTCTTTCTGACCCCGACCCTAGTATTGCAACCGAGGTACTTAATGACCACTCCAGAATTTGTGTGAATATCTTAGCCCCGGAAAGATCGAAACGCCGTAATGTGTGTGTGTTAAAGACAGGATTCTCACTCCAAAAGAGCACTGTGAGCTCAAAAGTCTGAAATCGCGACAAAAAACATAATTTCCCCCTTATTATTCAAATGCATAAAATGGTTGACAACATAGAAAATAGAACCAAAATGCTTCACTTAAATGAGGAAAGACGTGATCTGAACAGCAAAGAGGAGAGCTCTGAATTGATGCAGTTATTGAAACGCAGAAACTGCAAAAGGGACCCTATAATCTCAATAGTTACACTACAGAACAAAACCATCGTAGATGATCCTGTAACAATTTGCAAGGCCTTCAATTCTTATTTTCCTGCTTCCTTAAACATTGAGGAAAATATATTGTCTCCACCTCTCCCTGTAAAAACAGACACGTTCCTAAGTCGCGTTACTGTTGATGCAGTGGAAATACGCCCCCAGTTAGCTGCTATTAAACCTTCTTATCTTCCCCGTCCAGAAGGTATTCATCCTGTTTCTCTCAAACACGGAAGGGATGACATCTCTCTCCTTCTGCTTAATATTTGTACACTTTCTCTATCATTAGACTCTTTCACTCTCCAATGGAAAGTGTCTACAATTCAGCCCCGTTACGAAGGCAGCTCGCAACAAGACATCAACACTTATCGTCTCATCAACCATACTGCAATTTGTTCTAGAGTGTTGGAAAGGATAATAAAATGTCGCATGGTTGAATTCTTATTATCACAAAATCTTGTGAATCACTCCCAGCATGAGATACTCAGCAAACGTTCGTGCGTGTCGTGTCACATGGAATTCTATAACCATGTTACAAAATCTGCTGATTCAGAGAATGCAATTATTATTATACTTCTGGATATGCAAGAAGCTTGTGATCGTGTGCCGCAGAAGCGTCTTCTGACCAAAATGGCATCTTTCTGTGTACGTGACCCACTGCTTACCTGGTTTGCTTCACACCTTGTGGACCGCACACAAACAATGAAAATAGGAGATAACCGTTCAACGCCCAGACCAGTCACCATTGAGGTGATACAAGGAAATGTCTTGGGACCATTACTATTTCTTATGTATATAAACGATATATGTGAAGTTATCAAACATGGCAAACTGTTCCTATTCACTGATGACATCAAACTTGTCTACACTTTTCCTCATGGCAATCTCAATTCGTTTTTAGGAAATATACGGAAGGACTTCATGTCACTAGGGTTTTGGTGTCAAACTTGACTGACGAAATTTTCAGTCAATAAATCCACCATCTTTGCACACGGTTGTCATATGCCAGAGGACTCTATGAAGCTGGATGGTCATGGTATTTCGACTTCTAACTCAGTCTGCGATCTGGGTATACGTTACTCAAACTCTTTCAATTTCGCTGAACATATATCTTTCCTAGTGGCTAAAGCTAGACGAACGATTGGATAAATTAAACACTCATTCTCCCTCCTTCCAGCTCGACTACAGCTTTATAAGCTGTGCATAGGACCCCAGCTTGGGTACTGCAAGTTCCTACACGGTCACCAGCGCAATTCTGATGGGTTAGCTCTGGAAAGTCTCCAACGTGCATTTACGGAAGTTTTAATGGGTTATCCGTCTTCTCTGAACTACAAAGAACGTTCCTAGACGCTTGAACTAGGTCCTCTTTGGATACGGGACGTCTCGAACTGTACCTCGTACTCATATACGATTTGGTTTATGACAGTAAATTTGCTGACAAACTCGCGAGTCGCCTTCAGCATAGCTCAAGATACAACATCAGGAACAAAGAGTTCACTTTGACAGCTTCTAAATTCCGGAAAAATCTGCGTTCAAACTTCTTCTTAGTGAAATATACCAACATTTGGAACAACCTCCCACATGCAATTAGAGCCAGTAAAAATACACATAAATTCAAACGCAGCATAGAAACATTCCTGGCATTAGGGAACATCATGTCTATTTTCAAACTCTCCCAGCCTGAAGACGATATCTTTGAAAACGGAACAAACGACACCTGAATATCTGACCAAATCTAAAAGTGCTTCAGGAAAAACCTATACCAGATGATGCAACGACAAACAAACTTCGGGAGGATCAAAACAATCAACTCCATCCTTCAAAGTAATTATCAATTTCGAAACTTATTATTTATCCAGCAGGATAGATCTTCCACGTAATTCTGCCCAAAACCTGCAGCTGGACAACAGACCACAACCAGCACATGCTA
>LUCH01002493.1:85076-105659 GCA_013368495.1 Paragonimus heterotremus
AATGTCGTATTCGAAGGCTCAGCCACATTCGCATAGAAGTAGGGCTTAGGTTGCTCGATCGCTTCTACCGCAAATTTGATAACGGTATGCTAACTTTGATCGCTGCCAGTGTGCCTGAAACCTCCAGAATAAATTGAAATCGTAGAAGTCATTAGACCTGCTGGTCGATTACTTCGTCGTAAATGATGTTTAATTCATGTAAAGTAAGCTCCATGCTACATATTAGTAACAATATGACTAACTGACGACTGATCGATTTTATGAACCAACAATACATTTTTGTTGTAAATAGGGTGTGCTGTGTAGGAAAACATTGAACCCTGTTAGCGGAAGTTCACCAAAACAGAGGTTCAAGTGCTACTTTCGTTATGGAACGCACATTTACTGAACACCTCGTGAATGCTATGGGACGAATCTGAGAACGGCATGTAAGCAACTTTATCATAAACGTCCAGTTGATCATATGGAACACCACCTGACAGTCAGGTAATGTAGAGTCAATCTGAGAAGTAGTGAGCTGTGTGAACAGGCAGCTCAATAGCATTAAATGCTTATCTGGATCTTCTGTGAGTACGGTCAGAGCTACGGTGGTAACCCAACACCTGTGAAACATACATGGTGTAAAAATACAAGAGGAAAAACGTAAAATGAATAATGAAAATATAAACATTTAGCGTCAAATGAGACATAACTATTGTGTTGTGACCAAGGTGTATCACCAGTAGGTGAAACGCAATGTAATTCAAAAGACTTCAAAGTATGTACATTGGATGATCTAAAAAAAGGGAGTTGGATGACTAACTAGGTAGTACCTAGCCACTGACTGACACTTCTGACACGAGTCTATTGTACTCAATAATTTCTATTGCATAGCTGGACAACGATCGTGACAGTCAGAAATGTCGGCCTTAAAACATTATACTTAGACACAGAGTCTACAAAGCCTAGAGGAAAAATTTTCACATATACAATGAAAAAGAAAAGAAAAAGAGCAATACCGTAGTTATTTGCCCTACAGTAGGATTTATGAAAACGAGTATGGTACAGAGATGCTGCTGTGAGAAGCAGTCTTCAATTACCTTAAACTCCAATGGAGACGCCAGCTGCTTATGTGAAACCTGTAAGCGACTACGGCAATCCAGGGTGTTATTGTAACCATAACAGCATGGAATCATCACTGTGATATTTCTATCTGACGGAGATTATATTAAATGAACTATGCATGTTGGAGCCCCAATTATTGACCCGGAGGTTCGGTGAAGGTAACATATAATAGAAGCTGAATATCAAGCACAATTGATCGCGTCTTGTTGTAGTCAACACTTTGTCAGTACCCTGTTGATGATAGAAAGAGCTAGCAATCGAAGTGCATCGCTTGAGTTGGAAACAGATTTCACTAAGGTTGTTAATTATTCCACTTAAATTTTAAGTCCCCTTTGAATCTGACAACGATCTTCAGATCAGTCAGCAGACCATCCGAAATTACTGTCGAACTGCTTATGATTAATAGGGGAGTTTAGTTCATATGGGCAGAACATCACTCGCAACTGTTTCCGGTTGTCGCATTCCCACAGATTGTTTACCAAGAAACTAAGACCTATACTCGGTAACCGTCAGTGGTGTGTATCTATGTCACGGTTGGAAGTTGACCGCTGGTTGACCGTTCATGAGGCAGCGGTGTTAACCACCACGTCATTGCTTGTACAATAAGCAGGACCAAACTGTCATATGAAAACGCTCAGACACAGTGTCTTGTGAGTCATGCTCAGGTTGATACATCTTTTCAAAAGGAGACCCAGTAGTTGTCTTGTTAATTGCAATTAATGCGTCCGCGAACAGGACCTATCCGCAAGTTGAAGCCACAGAAACCACTAAATTCGTTGACTGTTGTCTTTGATTTTCAACGAATAGTAAACCACATTAGTTCGTACACCCCCAGTTGATCGCAGTTTTCGAATTCCCATGGATTTTTCCATCAACCCTTTTCAAAAAGATACATACTATTCGAGTTTCGTTCTTGTTAGAGCTAGTCATTAAGGCATACCTTTACCACAACCGAAGTCTGAACTCTGGACGCGTTGCTGAGTCGTCTATGGGACTGCAAAAGCCTCAATCAACCGTGAATAATGTTGGGCGTTGTATCTTTTGCCTGTTACAGTGTGGACTGATCCGAGCAAATCAAGGAAACCCATATTAATAATACGCTTTACACATGTAGCCCTGTGTTGATTTATCCTAAGCGCTTCTAACGATGACTAGAAAGGCCCAAATTAAACACAACATCAAAATCGGTGGTTTTTATTATTTCGTTTACTCTACAATGTGTTCTGACTTCGCTCGACCCTCTCTGGTGTGGACTCCTCAACTTTTGATGAAAGAGTTCTAGTACAGTTCGTTACAGATTAGTATTAATGAATTCCGTACACCACAACTAAAACATGTGAAGTGAAGCATCCACCAGACGAAGACGAAATACATGTAGTTATTCCATTTTTCATAGGCTCTAGTGTAGCATTTTCTGTATGGTTTTTGGATGCTGGCTAGCTAATTACAATACGTTGTAAATAGTATGGGTAAAACCGAACATCTAAATAATATTAGGAAGATATGCAACCAAAGTGTAATGCAAATAACAGACAAATATAACGGATGCACTTACAGCAAAGGTTCGGACAAAATACAGAGATACAATCCGGGAGTGCGTTAGTGGAGTGTTGGGTGGAATCCTATAGATGTCAACGTAAGGATCTACAGGATGGAAACACTGTGTAGCCACGGCACACTGTGGCTGTGGTTTGCTCACTGGTGCGCCAGAGACCCAGACGAGTTGTGTTCACACGTGGGTACGGTCTCCTTGTCGTGTCAGTTTCGGTGAGGACACTGGGTTGAATCACGTGTCACAGGCTAATGTCCGAGATGAGGTTGTCTGTGTGTATTGCTGTGTCTGCTTGTGTGTGTCTGTGTGTGTGTGTGCGTATGCGTGTGTGCAAGTGACATTGACTTCAGTGGTGTTGACAAACCGTGAGTTGCTCGAAGTCACTGCAGGTGCGCATAAGGGTAGCTCAGCGGTGGATGTGGGCATAACATTCAAGTCAAATGCCAAAGTCGGTCCAGGCGTATGACCTTGACAACACAACGATGTGTTGCTACAGGTTGAAAAAGCATGGACAACAGCACTGGGATAAAAGACATAAACCAGCTTGAGCCGCGGTTATAAGCTTAAGAAACGATTAGTATAGAAAGGACTATAGGAATCTGAGAACGTGTGTTAGGCGAAGAAATTGTTGGCTGTCAAATGGTGAAACGATTCAGTTAATTGACATTACGTAGTGAAATACGACTACAAGTAAACCGTCATTCTATGACTATAAAACCGTTTAGAATCTTTAAATAGAAGTCCAGAGAATAGTACTGAAGAACGTCAGAAGTCATGGGAGGAATTAGTCATGCATTCACAAAACGGACCGTTAAATGGGGGCTCGGTATCTTGCGGGACCGTTCAACGAAGGTCGAACAGTGACTTAATGCAACTTAGAAACATTTCCGCATCTCCCTACCTCATTGAGACACATCGTATCCAAAAGCCTTTTTATCAGTTAGTGATGTTTGTTTTCGGTGCAAACGGTGGAAGCAGATTTGCAGCTGTTGGTTCTTTTATGAGAATGTTATGTAGACCTGAATGAGTGGGTATAAACTAGCTTTTTGTTTGAAACAGCCTGAAAGTTACGTACACAAATAGGGTTTTGTGTTAATCTTAGATGTACGAGTATCATCTTGTGCAAACTCAGCGAAGCACTGGTCAACAAGTTGACTTCACAGGCGAGATGTGAGCTTCAAAGCCACAGTTACCAGACATCTAGGCTATTCTGAGAAGGTCTACAGAAATGCATGCTCCCCTAAACTTGTTGATGACCACTTACATAGAACTAGCTATAGGAACAAGTATGACATTTCTTGTAGATATATTTTATATGGGGAACACTTCTGACGTAAAGAACCTTTAACTAACTGAATTTTAAATGAGCATGATGATGTGTAGAACGTTTCACACGTCAACATTTCGTTTGCAACTAATCAGCTAGTGTGTAAATTTGGCACGTGTCGTGGGAAAAAAAATCGGAAATCATGTGACCGTGTCAGTTCGTTTACTCGCTACAGCCACAGAAAGAGATTAACCAAATGAGGAGACCATATTAGGTCAGCAAAACGGATGAGAGCGTCTAACTACAGCAGAGACCTATGGCCAGCACACGCAGGAGGGTTATTCACAGTGTTTGAAATTGACTATGTGTATCCGATACATTAGCCATTTACGGTGGGAACATCGTAACAGAGATAACGAAATTCTCTAGTGTGCTTCTGAAAGGTCGGAATTTGCTAAGATATGAGAGCCACCATCTCGTTATACAATCTTTGTTAACGTGGACACGTTTCAATCAAGCTAAGCCGTCTCTTAACTCGCTGTACTGTTTGCACTTTATAGGTTATGCTAGAAGCAACAATCCGATGACCAGTGTACTAGCTGGATTAAAGGTGTGAAATCAAAAGCTTGTTTCAGAAGGGGGTTCCGCACTCTTTGGAAGTCCGATAAACTATACTAATAACATTTATTTGCCAAGGTTGTCCCATCTAATGAAAAGTAGTAGTCAATAAAGCTTTTATCAGACTTCATGGACGTTTCACTTCCTTTTGCTCTTAGGCTGAAATCGATCGATCGTTTTGTACCTGGACTGCAAACAAGCCATCATCCAACACAGCTTCAGATGTGGTTGATAAAAAGTTGGTCTCAATGACCATCACCACCCACGTGCATGCTGCTGATCAGACACAACTAGGTCGAACCAACTGTGCGCCACTTCGATGATGGTCATTGAGACCACCTATTTGCAAAAGAACCTTTCTCCACTCCGTCTGGGGCTGTGGTATATGCTTACTTGTTTGCAGTCCATCCAAAAACGGACGATCGGCTTCAGCTTATGAACGAAAGGAAACACAACAGTTAGGGAAACTAACTCGCATACAATCCTGCAACCCCGGTGATTGTGACCCTGTGGTCCGGTGGATAAGTACTTGGACCATCATCTGTTGTTTATTCACCGGTCTTGGGTTTGGCTCTCCCACGAAAATGGTGCTGATCAGGCCCAACTAGGTCGAACCAATTGTCCACCACTTCGCTGATGGTCACTGGAACCACCTGTTCACAAAGCTTTCAATTCACGTCTTCGTTTCCTTACTCCGCTGACTGCAACTTTCTGAAATCATTGCTTTTCCTAGCTTATAATGTTTCGGTCCCGTCGTGATTGCTGTGGCCATCATATTAGTTACCCGAAACGTGCTGAAAAGTTTAATACTATAGAGCACTTTTACGTTGACAGCTGTATGGCCAGAAAACAATTCGTTATAACGGTCAGCTCGCTGTACCGAACAGTCTACGAAATACGACAGTTATTTAACTCATTTCGTGTACTATTATAAATCACGAACCTCTTGTACTTACACACACACACACACACACACACTGCTAGCACTGCTTTTTTCTGTGGTTCATAACGGAAGACTTGTGAAACATACACTTTAATAGAAAATCGAGTTCCGTATGCTCTTACCATCTATTAGGCCATAGCAAGCCGAGAAGTGAATCCGATCGGTAATAACCAGTCCATTCGTCAACGATTTCATTTCTCCACGTCACGTCATCAACTGTCCACCTCACACCTTACGCCAGTCGGCCGCGGCGTTGGTAAATCCTGCTCAGTTTGACAGACCACTAGCTGTTACCATTAATGCATGACCTGTTCATTTAGGTCTGTGTAAATATGGGGATTGAACAAACGAACTCGTGTGACCATCACTAATAATTACCCGTTTCCTAACCTTCTTGTTGTTTACTCGTTGGTGCCACTCGATGCGAGCGATCAGACGCAAACGTCAGTGGTCAAATACCTGAAGATGGTTCATGCCATCTGTCCTGAGCAGCCAGTTAGTTACACAACGACACAGCGTGGTTTCTTATTAAATGATATGTTCCCACCTTCGGTGAGTGGTGGTCCTGCAGTACACAACCAAAACTTTAGTGACATGGACGGCAGTGTTGGAGATGAGACTACTATATTTGGTCTCCATCTGGTTATCCACATAGGGCAACATATGACTGACGCATGATCTATTTGAAAGAACGTCATGTTGCCATTAGGTTATTCTAGAAGCAATCTTTGAAGGTGGCACAATTTATTGAACGTTTCATTGTAGTGACAGACATGTTAGGTAACAGAAGTGTCAGTCGTCCAATTTGAATTCCGGCGGGACAGTTGCCGCTTTTCGGGCCAGAGAAAATGACATTCCCGGGCGCCTGTTCTACCGGATTGTCAATAAGCTCTATCAGACTAAGATATATTCCTTTGAGAATCCAAGGATGAGTTTCGTCTGATCTGACTATATTAATAAACTAATCTTAAATTAGAGATCCTGACTGTCAACTACACCGAGTGGTTGTTATCGAAAACTTTTCAGCAATATAATTTGAAGCTAAATTATAAACCGTTCAGCAATATTCCGTGAAAACTTCGGCACTGCTCATAGGTCGGAGAAAGGTTCTCCGTCTAGCAGCCATAGAAAAAGCTCGGGTGGCTTCAATTTTCTTCCATGCTTCATAAGTTTGAATAAAAAATTATCTTCGTGAGCTACCAGTGAGACATATTTCTGCATATATTGGTTGTTATTGAATCTCCCACTTACACAAAGATTTTATTTAGCGAAAGGCTTTGATCCCCTTCCGCTTGCTCAGTAAATAAGGCAGTTTGTTGGTGGAACGATACCCGGTATCCGTGGATGAGTTGATTACTAAAAGTCGGTCGAGGACAGTGTTTGGTTACCATTTCTACTGATAACTAACACCAGCTATTTGATGAGTTGCGTATGAAATGTGCCCTTATACCGATGGTTAGAAAATACGCGAATCTGAATGTAGTTGAGGATTTTATCCAACTTCCTGCAAACCTAATTCAGGTCGGTGCACGTGACACTTTGACAATAAGATTAATGATAATGTTGATATTATAATTATGTGAGAACAGTGTTGGCAAGATGGACAGCAGAAAAGAATATTATCATCCAGATATGTTGCTGCTCCTAGGCCTTCCCAGTTATAGTGTCCATAACTTACAAGTCCGCTGGAACAGTCTTCACTTTGAATGGCTTCTGGCTGCACTGGAATAATTGCTAATGCTTGTTCATCAGAGTTTCCCTAAGTCCTGTAGCAATTTCTATCAACGAAAGGCATTGTTCAGATCAAACTTTCCAAAGCGAAAATCATTATATAGCACAGCAAACGAGTCATCTGGAGGTGGAAAGTGTAATCTAACGAACATTCACTGCGTCCCTCAGATGCATTTAGAAATTACCACAAACTTTGTTGGCAACGTTCAATTTGTTGATCTCCATAATCTGCGTCATACGTTGAACAGTCGATCGTCTGTAGTACGCACGACTTCCTACAGTAATTGCTTTCTTTACACAATAAATAAGACGACATATTGAACTTGGTACTTCTGGAAAAATATGAGTACTGGACTCACGTTCAAAATCAAACTGATATCTACCTTTGTACAGCATTCTTGTGTATGACGGAAAACAGCGGCATGTTACTGACGTAGGGAACCGACAAGGTTCGCGCTAATTTATCAAGTAAAAAGCGAATGCAAGCAGAGCTGAAGATACCATGAATTTTCCCCGACGTGATCGTTACGACTCTGAAGTTGTTTATCCAAACTAAGCCAAACAGATCGAACTCTGAGTTATGATCAAGATCATATACCGTCATGAAACAGTTTATATGAAATCCCGTCTTTAAAATGCAGCAGGCTAACCGAAGCATATATAGGGTGTGACTGCTTTGGCGCATTGTATAATTGCTAGTCGTGCTTCCCATTCTCACCAAAATGATAATGATTTCACATCCGGATCGGTGGAGGGTCATCTGGTGCAAAGCGACCAAATTTAAACACTTTCAAATCGCCGATTGAAAATATAAAGACCAGCCGGCGAAAAGAACTTGACTAATTTAAATATGTAATCATTGCACAAGTAATGTACATGTACGGATTAATAATGACCTTCGAAAAGTTATAGATCTACAAGTTAAAAACAAATAGGCAGGGCGAGGGTGAATTAAAAACTGGATCGTCGTCATATCACTCTGTTTTTGCATTCCAAAGAAACCAATAGAACCGGTGAAACTTAGCACTTCCGATACAGATTCCTCTGTGGAACTTGTGGAAAAGCAGGAAGATCAAAACTCCACGAATGTTTTTCATTTCTTTTTAAACAAACTTAATTAACTACAGCACTTTTACATTCACAAGCGCGGGCTTCGCTTGGTAATTTGACTTCCGTCATAAACACGTGTCGCAGGCCTATGTAACCTATCCCGAATACCAGCGTCCACAATGCAAAAAATCCTGACTGCACTCAGTCAAGATATTATGGTTTCCTACTCGCATTTAAAGTTTGATTGGATTCTTTCGCATCTTCCACAATTATCTGGCGATGAAGTTATGGTTGAATTGGTAAATGCACAGAGAACTGTAGGAGATGAGCAGAAACGTTTTAATAAATAGTAGAAGCAGATAACCTTCGATTGCGAAAAATCGCACATATAACACTAAACGTTTTGGTCATTTTCAGGTCATGTCCGGAATAATCAAGTGCTAAACGTAAACGGAAGTAATTTGATGTGTTTGAGACATATTCGATAGTTGGCATTCTCAGCGCAAAGTAGACAAAATCAGTACAAGTGATACGTTTCAACAGTATAATCAATAGTATAATGAATAATTTCAGCCCACCATTTAATACTAAACGTATCAATTAAGCACTTGGCTTAAAATCAGAGATCAAGAATAAAGATTACCCATACATTCCGACTACAGCATAATGTGAGTTTTCTAAACAACACATCCCTGATGGCAAAAATTTGTTGACATTCTCTGCTGAAATCAAAAAACTCCAGTACACCCACATTTTAGCAGAAAGCTCCTCAAGTATTCAGGTGGTGATGCAGTCAAGCCAAACCACCACAGCATGTCACACGACTCTTGATTTTATATTAGATAAGTATAACAGATGGTTCAGAGAGGCAGGGTATTGGTAACATGCTTCTTTCTTTTATATTCAGCTATTCTTCATTGAGATGCAAGCTTGTTGAATTTTAACGAATGCGGTTTTGTTGTTGTTAGCAACCAGTTGTGTTGACCTCACTAAGCTTGATAGAGCTACGGCGTCCTAACTTGTCAACTACTGATGTACCCCATTTAACCGCTTACGATCGTTTGTATTGCCGTATAAACAGCTGGTTGTTCTTAGCTGACTACTGTCGGACTTACTGAGATAATTATCAACGTGTAATCCGTTTCAACTTTCTGATACTGTTTCTTGCACATTGACTTACAGTGAATGGTTTCGTTAGTTCCATACGTGCTTTGTTTTATTTGTGTGTAGTGTTTTCATTGCTTTGTACATCGTTTCGTCAACCTTACGTAACTACCGAGGCAAGCCGCATAATACACGCTCATTTCAACTTGACAAAAAATAGGTGTATCGCGCTCTCCAAAATGTCTTACTGATTACACATGTTGATTCCTCTCACAAAATCAGTGACTGCCCGTCCGCTAGATATTCCACTGTTGGCATGTATTTCAACTCCACTGCTTCCCAATATCGACGACGTTTGAAACACCTCGAATACTCTCCTGCAACATAGGTCGTTTTGCAAACACTGTTTTTCTCGAAAGGTTCAGTCTTTGGGCATGCCAATTACTTTATTCCGAGACCTATTATAGTTTTGTGATGGTTCCAGTAATACAGAAATAAAGTAGTTAACGTAACTCAACTCCAGATCTAGCTTCGACGCAATAGTAATAACAACCGAACTAGGCAAAGCAAGTAATTCATCTCTCGAGCGCAATTGTACAACTTATAGTCAGCAATGTAATATAACAAAAGTAATGAGAAATAGGTTTAGTGACAATCACCAGACCACATGTAGGTGACTCAAAAGTCATCAGCATGCTTTCAATGTGGGTCTTTTTGAAAAATACGTTTTATGAAGTCCAAAAGTTGACTCAACATAATTGTGTTTATTGAGTACGTCATGTGACGCAATCGCACCACAGCTGCTTAGGAGAGAAAGGGTTCTGCTATCCACGCGAATGTGACCAAAGCTGAAGGTGAATTCGAAGCTATTTAGTGATGAAGTCAGACCACATACACGAAGTAAGAATGGCATTTCGCGACTTCTTGTCTCTGGTGGATCTGCCAATATAGATGTGGATCGGCCAATTCTCTGAGTAAATGTATGTTGATGTGCATAATCATAAATCACGAGGTAATCTTGGGGACACAGCGGACAATTTACCTAAACTAACCCAGATGTTCAGGTCACAGGTCAGAACTAAAGTAAAAAAAACCTACCAAGTAACAAATCATTTGGTCCAGACGTGATAATCCTTATCGTCCTAAAAATCTGCCGCATCAGCTCAGTAGGACCGTTAGCAGCATAGTTCAATCGTTCAGAGTCAACTGGCTGTCTATCGAAAGCTTGGAAACAGCACAAATTCACACCTATCATCAAAAGTGGGCGGCACGAAGATGCAGCTCACAATTGGCTGATGATTTTTCCTCCAGTGGTCCCCACAGTACTGAAGAATTTATTAAATGACACTCTCCACGGGCCAAATAAACAGACCCAGAACTAGCGGTGTGATCCAAGAACGCGGATGGCACAAGGGTTGTTTATTCGTCAAAGCAATACATGGGTTAAACATTTAAACAAAACCAGATACAAAACCATTCATTTACACGCGGTATTCGGCCCCAGACCGTCTCGGCCGCCATAGACGTCAATGCTCAGTACCATTAAGTAGCAGGGACCATTATGAGCGATGCTGCACTTTGATTATCCTTCTTGCATATTTCCTGTGGCTTGTACGATGTCAAAATATATGCTCTGCACCTACTACTGAATGGCCGCTGTATGAGTAGTACAGGTAGTCGAAATTCTGGTGGTCAAAGGTGGATTTACCAGGATGTTTTGCACGTCAGTCTTTCACGTTTTAAAATTGATTTTGAATGTTGGGAAAACTTAACGTTGAACCGGATGGTGTGGAGGAACACGATTCAGACGGGCGTCCATTACTTCAACCAGCAGTTATTGCGCAGCCCTTATGTAAAACGCGCAGTACGTAAGGGAACCATCGGAACCAGAGGTCGTGGTGGCATTACTATATGGCGTTGCGATGTGTGCGGTCGCGAGTGCGTTGACCTCCTTGGATTAGTAGGTCACCAGCGTACTCATAGTACACCGTTGATGAAGAGAACGAGCACGTTAGGCTCAAGTAGATTACATTAGCTATATCCGTGTTTTTCTTGTTTACATCAACCAACGACTGCCGTCTTTTGGATCACACCCGTTCCCATTTTAAGAAACCTGGGTGTCTGTAGCATTCTACCCTTCCTTTTCTTTAGCACAGTTGTTGTACTGTCTTATGCATGTTTTTTCTGTTTTCTTCCGGTCTAACCCTGCATTTTAATTTCACTTCATATCCTCTCTCGAGTACATTAACATGTGCCGCTATGGTGGAATTCTTCTTGCGTCATATTTCCAATATATTTTCCTCCCAGTGTAGATCTTACTACCTTGGTCTCTCTCTATTTATTTCTCGAGTGACAGGGTTTCAATTTCGAGGTAGGCTATGGACTGGCTAACCAGCACTGGCCGGCTTTACACAAAGGCCTCACTCACACACCTCCTCTGGGTTTACACTGGTTACTTAGTGTGTGAGTGAATCTACACGTGATGCAGTGGTTAAGCGCAAGAGTCCTTTGTCTCCGGTCACTGTGACAGGCTAATCCGAATCGGATGCGGCCAAACCAGCCGTCAACGTGTCTGCTGTTTGTCGAATTGACCAGAATGGAGCTGTTGGCTTACTTTGATGTCAGTATTCTGAATCACTCGAGTGGTGCTCAGAGACATGAGCTAACTGTTATATGGATTTTGGTCGATATAGCTGGGTCCAATAAAACCATTAGAAAGCCAATACGATTGAGTGTTCAAAGATAATAATTCGGTCATGCCTAATGTGAGGTCAATAGAGCAGTGGTCAACACGGTTGCCTCATGACCGGAGTGACCGGAGTTCTAATCCTGGTCGTGACAAGGATGCGCACGACTGACGAGCTTTAATGAGAATGAAACTAGAATCTATTGCTTCCTTTCGGAACTAGCTTGCTGGAAAGTCTATCTGAATGCGAAGGCAGCAATCAAGTATGAGTGATTTTCGATTTGTAATCAACCAAATCCCCAACTACTCGTCAATAATCATGTGATATCGGCTAATGTACGAATCCGGCATAACCAGTGTGTAAACAGCCTTTAATTGCCTGGGAAAGTGTAAAACGTTCTTGTCTCTCTTTGCACAAGAAAACTTGTTCCCGTTTTGCGGATGATGCTCTACAGCTGTCCAGTGTTGATCATGTGTATTTCCTTAGTGTCGTCCACGTGAGTTAGGATGATGTTGTTAGAAACAGTAAAGGTACACCAACGTTTTCTCAGTGCTGATAAGAGCATGGATCGCGCTTCATAGAGGTTGTTGATGTATGCCTGTTCCACGGGGCTTTGTTTTTCTTCTGTCAATTAGAGCATACACTTCTTGTGCCCAGCTTAAGGTTCAATCACTTCCAAGCGGTCAGTGCAAGACATGAGCCTGAGAAATGAAGTATTGACTCTACATGGTGGTGCCCTTATCTTGTTCAGGTTCAAGTAATGACGGCTATCCGTGGCTTAACCGATCATCGGCGACTAGACAATACTGAGATCGGTGATGGCTATGTAGTGATGAATTGTGTCCTTGTTTTTCTTGTTCGTTGCCTCTCCGTACCGTAATAAAGCTTAGGACTATGTAGCAACTTCAAACCGGCCTCACCAAAATTTTACTGCTATCTTCCGTCAGCTTACATGAAGCGTTTCTCAAACATTATTCCATCGTGAACTTACCAGCGCAGTGGGAATGCCGATTGTTTTGTGCAAACGGTTAGTTGATTCAAAATGACTAAAAATGAATCACTTCCTGCATTTTCTTATAAAGTGCTTCGGGGAGTCGGACAGCTGACCATCACTGACCGCGTGAAAACTTCGTCCAGTTTATATATACGTACAACATCGAAGCAAAACATTTGTGTCATTTCCCAATGTTGCTTACTACACTAAACTCCTATAATGACAAGTGATCAAACACAGTACATCGTTGGTCTGTATTTCAAACCCAATGGTAATCAAATAAACAAACTAAGTTGTATTATAGGTTGATGTGATCCTCGAGCTGGATACCCCCTAGCCAACTATGAAATATATTGAATCAACTTGATTGATATCAATCCCAAGTCACTACAAGTAGCTACGATTTGAGCTTTACAACAGCATGCAGTCAACTAAAGTACATCTTCGTCCAATATGAAAGGCTAATTGAAATACGATGCAGAACAGTTTTGCTTTCCCCAGAAATGTGCGAAAGTTCACTTGCAGTTATGGTCACCTGGCTTGATGGCCTCTGACGATGAACAACTAAATTTTGCTGAAACTTAGTAAGTTCTGTTTGTGGACTAAATGTTCGTTCTTCCGCGTTGTAAGTGAATAGATTCGTTGCTCACATTGATCTTTTCATGTGTGTCAAGTCGTCTACTAGAATCCTAAAAACCATTTTGCGAAATCGCGGACGTAAGTGATGCTCTTCAATAGCGGTGTTTGAACAGGAAATTTCAATGCTGTTCGGGGGTGGAACCTGCACTGAAAATTTACTGTAGACTTTCTTTTCACGCCAACTAAACTACTGGAAGAAAACGCACATTACATTGAATCCACAGATTAAAAACGGTTATTAATACGTTGCAGATTCCGGTTTACATTTATTTTGTGATAACTGCTGAAAAAATATGCGGTCTCCATGTAAAAACTTATTTTCAGCAGGCAGTTCACCGAAAGAAGTTTTGAAATGCCTTTAAACAAGTGGAATGAACACTTAATCATGGATTCGCCCTACAAGTGCGCTTCTGTAGTAAGCGGAATACCTTGAAACTCTTTGTTATCTACGTATAAATAGTAAAATAAGGCTCTATTTAAAGAAAGTTCATCAGTCCTGTTTAACACAAATATTATGACGGACATGGTTGAGGGAAACAGATAAATGCGATATCGATAATGAAACGAAAATAGAATCAGAATTTCTTTAGTTAAAATGCAATTAATCCACTCATACAACTTAACACTGATGGTACTTTTAAACTAGTACTCTTTACTGGAATGGTTGTCCCAAAAGTACTGCTGGAAAGCTCCACACAATGAATTATTCTGCATGCCGATTCTCTTCGACTTGTAAAATAGCACTTGTTTGTATGTGTCCTGCTCTCTGATAAATAATCCGTAAGCCAGCAGCAACACGTCACTATCTCTTGAAATCGTTTTATCCAATCATCTACCGAATTCGGATAAGCATCTCTTTACGTAGTAAACTGTGACTGTGTTTACGCACTTAATCAAAACAACGTCATATGATTTTGTCACCAGAGTGACTGGACCATGAAACATCCGTGACAGTAATTCTCGCAACACCAGTAAAAACATCCGCTACATTTGAAAAAACTAAAATTCACCTGCAGCAATTTGGCCAGCTGCGTCGGTTTTCGTGTCTTCGAAAGAAAGAGACAACACAAGAACGACGTCTTTCGAAAGCTTCCTTCATCTTACCGAATGGAGCACTACCATCGCTAGTTCAACCAGGATGTAGCTTGTGAATATGATCTCGCAATCGAGAAGGTTTTGTAGTTTAGTTGGTGGCATTGATTTTCATATGACATATATTTAACGGCGATGACCTTTTGGTGGTGGAATGAAGCCGTGCTATGTATAGGTGAAATTAAACTGCCGCAATTTTTCTCGTCTTGCATATACAGTATCTGCGCTTCGGCTGGATTTGAACCAACAAGAGAAACAGTACGCCCAGATGCGATTGAGATACACAGCCACGCCGGAAGCTCAGAAATTCCACACTTGGGCTCACTCACCCACGCAACCCACTGTCTCCTATGAAATCCGCCGAATTGTCCTGGAGAGAGACTGCCCAAGCAACATTTCTCACTCTGTTTGTGTGTATAGGCATGTCTGATGAAAAATTCAGGCTGCATTCCATCCAATCAGTACATGACCATTGTTGATTGGTTCGACAAACTGCGATAAACGCGAATATTACTCAACCCACCGGAACTTAGTTGAGCAAACCACCTTATCTTGAGCTGACCAATCTCAATGACAACGAGAGGGACTTTGTGTGATGATTGTTTTCCGGCTTCTGAACTTTACGTCCACATGTGCTACTCTATAGACCCAAGCAAGCTTATGGTAAAGGAACAAGTGTTGTCCTCTTAGTAGACGCTTCACTTCGGGCTTTCAGGCACCCTAACTTGGGGAGTTTGAACAAATTTCTCATATACTCTGTTAGATTGATGCTGGTCATTGGCTAATTAACGTACCATAAAAGCATCCACCTACTGATAGAGCAGATAATGAACTCATCTTAACCGATTTAAACGTTATTCTGTTTCCAAGTTTTTCTCATTCCCTTTTGATGGATGTCTTTGATTCTTTAGAGGCTAATTCTTTCACGTTCTGGTGTGTGGGCTCTGAAGATTCCATGGTGATACATTTTTTGGTTCCACTTGCCGGCGTGATAGACACAGTTTAATGCGTCTTGCTTACATTTCCACCATTGAAGACTTACTGTTCAACAACCACAAAGTCGTTGCGCCACTCTAGTTATGCGATCACGCAAGCGTCCCGTTGGGTTTCATCTGTTGTTACACTCTAACCTCTTGAATGATCAGTAACTGTAGAAAGATTTACAAAAAAAAATGTAGATGTGCTCAGATTTTGGATAAATTTAACCTTATTCCGTTGATAAGTTATGTGCCAAACTAAAAAATATTCTCTTAACAGCTATCAGGAACTACACTGCTGGTCCAGAAAACATGACCAGTTGCATTGTAGGCTTCGTGACCAAGTAGCCGAGCATATTTACCGTAAACTGTATACTAGGAGGTACTACCGGCAGTGGTAATCTAGAGACAATCGGGAGGAGTATGAGCAAAATAGAAACCCACATACCACGCTCATTCGGGAGATTCCTTTACATTGTCTCCGACAGTTTCATCAGTGACCCAAAAAGTGTTCGTTGATTTGTGTCATCAACCAGGAGAACAAAGATCGCAACATTGCAAATTTTGTGTACTACAAGACTTGTAAGTTTCGAAGTGAAATTCGCGAATGCTCCAACAGATTTCGACGGCAGCAGTTTTGCACAGGCACATCAGATTATTCAGATTCGAAATGTTAGTCTACTCGACGGCTGCATCATTCTGGATAATTCATCTCCGGTTATTCTGGAAAACCTATGATTTTTTAAATGAAAATTTTTCTTGGTCTTGACGACACTTCTACAGTATTATTGGGTTGAGTGGTCGGGTTTCATTGTTTATAGTTCACGCAGCCCACCTTGGAAGGGATAAGCACCCAGCAGTTGAAGACTTTCTGGTGTCACATCTCTCCTCAAGAGTGGTAAGCGAGATTACTGGTATTCATCGTTCAATCACTGTGTCTTCCAGGTTGTCAAACTTATTACAGACGATCACATATGACTCACTTTGCAATTATTCTTCTGTCCCGAACTTCTTGTTATGTATAACAAGGTCAAACAAAAGCTCGTATTTGGACAACCAATTTACTGAGAACCAGTGGTTAGTAAACTAAGGCAGGTGATCAAGTGAATGAGCTCGAATCCAACACCGGAAAACTGAAGGTAATGCATATTCGACGCGCACCAGTTACCACTTACCACATAAATAACATTGTTCCTCAGATAGTTCGCATGGGAAGGGAATTAGGGACCTCCATTCTCAAACTCCTTAGAGCTCTGTTAACGTGTTTTCAAGAGTGCTATTCAAGCGACATTCTTGGAAGCTTAGATCTTGTTATTTCGTAGAAATCCTCTACCGACCGCACCTCGATAACGAGGCTGTAAATTAGTCTCCTTTTGTTCTGGAGGACAAATTGCTCACCAAACATATCCGACTACCTGCCATTAAAATTATGCACACGTTGAAAACCACGCAGTTCGCGGTAAATCTTGAAGAATTTGATAACTATTTATTAGAGGTTCGTTATCCTAGAGACTTTTTAGCGGGTACCTCTTTGATTATCCACCTTTCCGACTACGCATGTAAGTTGACAGCGTAACTGGTCTTCCTCTTAATCCTTACACATACCACAGGCGAATGCGGTGTGGACATTAAATTTCGCTGAATTTTTGTTAGACGAGAGATGTTCCTTCCTGACCATGTAATTAGCGTAAACTCCGTCTTCAATTTCGAAATTTGTCTTGAACAGCATTTTTCTATCTGAGCTCAGATACTACGCATTTTTAACTTAGTCCCGCGATCCGACGTATCGAGAGATGGTACACCCAAAAGCGACCGCCGTTACATTCGTTACTATTCTGTTGATTAACTGAAATTAACGCGTCTTCTGACACATTAATTACCATTTCATGCTGGCCATTTGTGGAATCCTACAAGTATCTGAACACCTATAATAAGCTCACATCCATGTCAAAACAAACGAGATAAGAAGAAGCGCGCACAAAGAAAATAGTTTGGAGAACAAATACTTAAACCAAGAGCGCCAGTGCCCACGAGTTTCACAATGTTTAACCGTCTTGCCAGTTATATGTACCAGTTGCTTCTTGAATCCTATCCTGGAACTCCTCAATAAGACAATGTGTGAGGTGAAAGCTTACACGGTCACAAACCAAGTCATATACTGGCAACCTGATGTAACGCGCCTTTTCCTTGCCAAAAGTTCTAATACGGCTTGACTGCCTGACGTGGGTCCCTGCTATGCGGCTTCACCCAGTCTATTAGCGCAGAGACAAGAAGAACACGATTGCCGACAAACACGCTGTATTGCCAAATACCAGTTCGACAAACGAATAAAATGCCTGTAAATATATATCATGAACTAGTGGCCAAATATGGCCATTTACTTGTGGATTCACTGTCTGCTTGTTTAGGCCACTTCGCTGCCAAGTGGCCAAGTGAGGCCAATTCCATAGGCGTTAGTTCTCGGTCTGGCGTGATACCCACGCTCACTTGCACTTGACCTCCTGTCGCGACACCCACGCTCACTTGCACGTCTCCTGCTAGTTGGTCCGACGTGCCCCTCAGTGTTTTTTCCGATTTCGCCAGCCGTCATCGAGGGCCTGACTGGTTTGCAATGAGGACTGATTTCCTCAGCCGTCACCGATGTCCTGATTAGATTGTTTTGATGAATTTGCCTCCTAACACAACCACACTGGCTTTTTTGGCTTGAGGTGGCATATACAAACAGAACACAACGTAGTAACCGATAGGCTGTCAGTCATAAAATGTATGCAAACTCAAGAAGCATTTGAATCGAGGGTAGTAAGCTGAGCCATTTGGTGAAATTGCCTACTTGAACCACTTAGTTCCTCTTAACAACTTCATTAGTCCAGAAAAAGACATATCTTGCTACAAGTTAACATTTCATTTACTCTCTTCAGTCGCATGCAGTTTATATATGATATACAAATAGAGATAAATACAGCACGGACACGCAAACAGTCACAACAAGTATTATGCCGTCAACACCAGGGCAACTCGATAGTTTGCTTCAATCACTTTTGTACACACAGTGTTGGTTGGTGAGTTCTGATCAACACAGCTTCGCTAAAGGCCAGTAGCTTCGGGTTATGATGACGTAACAATATTCGGAATGACAAAAGTGGATCAACCTGGTGATCAGTTATTAGGACATATCTAGCAATCGAACCTGGGGTTTCGACAGACGGATTCACTGGTTTGAGACTGTCGTGTCGTGAGTCGTTTTAACCAGTTTGGGACATGTTCTGCAACTCATAAACATAATAGGTGGTGTGACTGTTTGAGTGTCCGCGCCAGGTCTATCTCTTTTTGTATGTCATATATGACCAGCATGTTTTAGGTTTGCGAGTGAAGAGAGTAAACGAAATGTTAACATATCGCAACGTATGTCTTCTTTCCGCACTGATGAAATTACCTACCACAAAGTTGCTGGAAGACTTTGGCCCTGTCAGTGCGGAATTCACACAATACTCACCTAGTGTTTCAGAGTCACCGGTGACGACAGAGATCTTATATAGACGTATTCTGCAGGAATCGGTAATGTTTCACAACCAAATAAAACGACAGCGGGCACTGCCGTACTCGACTTTTCAGAGGATAATAACAAATATATTGCTGCCGTTGCTGGTGTGAATTCGAAAACGTCATCCAGGAATTAAATATTGCAGCTATGAACGAATTTGGGTAGCCGGATGAAAGTCACGACTGTTATTCTTTGCTTTAAGTTAGCTGTGTCACAAATATGCATCTAAACAGTGACAAATTTGAACATGAATATCAACTGTGAAATCACGTAATCCACTTTCCATGGTGAACTTAAGCATTTTGTAATTATGTGTTCAAATTATCCAGGAATAATACTAACCAGTAACCTATTTTACACCGTGAAGTTACGGAAGTAACGGTTACAGTAGACCTCCGCTGGAGCTACAAGGCAAGTGTAAAGCGGTAGTTGCTTAAACTCCATCACCCTCTTCGGTAAGTTAAACAGCGGATCTGATAATCCCATCTACAACTCACGGCTTGCATCCACTTCAAAGAATATCTCTGTCGGTGCTCCCGTGCATTGTGACAGAAACCAATAAAGAAGCAAATGTTTTAGAAATCATAAAATAGAGTTACCTAGTATAACTAACGTGGATACTTTGTCGAATGTGACAGGATAGAATATTCCAGGATGTTTCTGAACAATAATACAAACAATTTCGTGGTCTTCACCCTAGAACATGAGATCCTGAACTCTCACTCACAGAAGCGGTCGAAGGTTTCACAATCTCTCTTCTTTCAAAAGTCAACCAAATATTTTTTTAACTCCACTTGTTGTATCCGGCAATCCCTCTGTCTGTCTGTGGAGCACCTATCCAAACAAGTGTACACTACGAAGTTTTATAATTTCTGGCTATCAGCGTTGAACTCAGAATTTTGGTATTCATACAGACCGATGGTTGCAGTGGTCACGTGATTGACACACTGGATACAAATCGACTGGCACTGAGACATAGTCGAATACTGAGATTTTGTGAACATAATTTGTGCGGTTATGGCAAGTCACTGGACATCATAGTGGTGTGTAACATACATCTTTGCTTGTGATTAGTATAATGCATGCATTCGAGAACTAAAGGACAGGTGTCAACGCCAGGAAGATGAGGGATCAGAAGAGACTATTATAACCGTGTGTATGCACTATGGAGGATATATTGTGGTGGACTGTCAGGCAGGTGGTACGAGCATTCCATCTCTCGGTGGAATACCTCAACAGAGGGGGGAGGTGCTCTCAAAACCCCGCCGCGAGTGGATGGAGGAC
>LUCH01002494.1:0-21771 GCA_013368495.1 Paragonimus heterotremus
AGGCAAAATAGAATGGACGATCAAATCAAAGGCCCGGTTATTCCAACACTCTCAGGAATATCTCTACACGGTAGTGGAATACGATCAAAGCCGACAGTGGATAGATGGAGGACAACATGAGCGACCGGACGGGCCATCGCCAAACAAAATCGGACCAAGGGACGAAGAATGGTAGGTGGAAAACCCACCCATAGACGGCGCCGATCGCACACCTAAACCGGGCAGAAATGCAGACGACATGTGAGCGGAAACCGGGGGTTGTTGTTGAGGACTGGAATTGTGATTCAAAATTGCGAGCGCACGCGTGGCATAATGACTAGCGGATTGGACAATAAAGACTGTGTTTAGTTTGACGCCTTTTCCCTACACAATCTTCAACAAAGAACGTTTGCATGAAGAGCTAATTAACGTATTGCACAAAACATTGACACACGCATATAAAGAAGATCAACACCGAGCATGGCTATTATTCAAATAGACTAACCGGTTTACCATCCCCTTGGTAGCAGTGATCTAGCATCTGGTTAACCGGATACCGGGTGAAAGAAACGCCCAGCTTCTAAGCCGTACACTAAATTATTCGGATAAAACTCTGTAGGAAGTAAGCCCTTACTTGGGTGGGAGTTATGGATATTGACAACAAACGTTCATTCAGAATTCAAAATACATTACAAGAACGATCAGTTGAGCGAATTGTTGGAATAACTGATCACATCCACTGAATGCATGGGAGAAATTTTAGTTGGCAGTTATTTTGGAAAACTCGATTGGGCGATGGGAGAGGGTAAGCCATCAAATCAAAATTTAGTATATCGAACGCTTATTCGGTTTGTCTGTAGGTAACTTCCAACGTACTGTTCGTAACAGATATTGTTTAATCTGATGCTGGCTGTCCGAAGCGTCATTTAATTCGTTCCGATTCACCAAATGGATTATGATTTCAGACTTTTTACGTGTTCTTTCAGCTTTCATGACGGTAGGTTAACCGACACATGCTGAAAAAAGTCGATTGACTGTATGGCTAATGTCACTTCTGTTGTGATAATTTCTCGAAAATGAAGTTGTTTACCTGGTTTGTGTAATAAGAAACGAGAAACCATACGAGGATTGGACTGCAAAACAGAGTAGTAAATCATCTTAACATAGTTGTGCTACAGTCACGTGATCATAAGTGTAGAAATAGCTAACAAGGCCAGGTCCTTCTGTGTTTGTAGTTTTTCAAAATTCAAGGAGTCTGTTTTTCACATAATCCATTTCCCCCCCCCTCCGTTTGTTTTTCCAAGATCTACGAGGCAGGGGAGAAAATGGCCTATTGTCGTTACATCAATAAAATGCTCAAAAACGACTCCGATTGTCGACCATATCTACCTCTGGACCCATTCAATGATGATCTGTACAAGACGACCAAGAATGGTGTGGTTCTGTGTAAATTGGTCAACATCGCGTTTCCCCAGGCAATTGACGAGCGGGCAGTACACAAAAATACCATAATCTTCTACCCAAGTCAAATGGTAGATAACGTACTTCTGGCGTTGACTGCAGCTCAGTGTAACGGCTGTCCCGTATCTGATTTCACAGTGGATGATCTGACTAACAATTCAGCTCTATCCCGTTGTGTGATTCTTGAAGTCGTTTGGCAAATCATCAAGTGTGGCTTTTTTCGTCAGCTCAACATGTACGATCATCCGGAATTGTGCAAGCTGAAGCAGACCGAAGAGGATATATTAGACCTGAAATGCGTTCCACCAGAAGACCTCCTAATGCGTTATGTGAATTTCCATTTGAAATTTGCTGGCGTCGACAAAAGGCTAAACGACATTGGGATTGAACTGGCGGACTGCGTGATTTATGCACACCTGTTGCCGGCCATAGCACCTGTAACTATCCGCGGTCGTCTAATTCCACCAGAACAAGTCCTACTGGACGATAATATAGCTAACCGAGGCAAAGCTGTGCTACAAAACCTACGAGAAATAGAAGCCGACATGTTTCTCTGTTTGTCCGACTTCACAGACAATCAAATTCACTTGGAATCTAGAGCTCGTCTACATCTGGCTACCATCGCTTACTTGTTCCTACAATATCCTGGCGAACTGATCAACCCACGTCGTCTGAATGAATATCCTTCAAGGGAAAGTCATTCGGAGTTGAGCAGTCGTAATTTTGAGAACAGCTGTGCCGTATCGCCGTTTGTAACGCACACCTGTGCCAGCCTTCGAGATGGATTAATTTCCAGACAATTATTTGAAGTATTGCGTGGTGGCTCAACAAAAGGTTTAAAGTTTATAACCGAATTCCAACAAATTCGAAAAATGGCACAGTATATTTATAATAATGCAAACATCGTGCGTTTGGTTCAGGGCTATCCGTTACCATTACCACACTTGGACTCTGAAAGACTTTCACGGACTGATGAACCGTGTTGCTTGAGTTTGCTCCTAGAGATGGTCAGAGCTTATGTAGCCAATGATCATTATGACGAAATCGAGCTACTTCGATGGACTAACGAGCAACTTTACCGGGCTGGTCGCTCGACAGAATTACGCAGTTTCAACGATCGATCAATTGCCGAAGAGAATTTGTTTGCAGTCGTATTGAACAATCTGACCAATGGATTGGCTGACAGTCGACACCTGACGTCGAAAAAATTGGACAATGCGGCCTATTCAATTTCAGTGGCACACAAAGCTGGCTATCCGGTGTTCACCAGACCAGAACATTTCGTTCTTTGCAACGGAGCCTTTGTAGCCTTGGCATTTGCAACTCTTCGTTGGCATGCCCCACGTCATTAATATGTGCAAGAATACTTGCCTAAAGTGCTTTATGGATACTTACCTTAATTTGCATTCATTTATCACGAAAAATGAAAAATATAGGTTTATCTCCCTTACGAGTTTAAGTTAATTGGATAGATGTTTAAACGAGTTCTAACCTGAAGAGCAATCGATTATGGTTAGTGTTAGCTGTAACGGTAGAGTCTTGCTTCTCCTATGAACTTGACAGTAACGAAGCTAAAAATCAGCCGTGCAGTTACAGGTTCGTCCTCTGATCATTTCAAAGTTTCTTGCTCAAGTTTGGTTGGCTTACAAAGTCTGTCGCTTGAAAGCGATCATGATGTACTGTTGAGTACGTAATATAACTTTACTTTAACGTGATGCTCGTTATTGTGGTTCATTGGGTTGTCCACTATTTCAAGGAAGGAGCCTTTAACAGCTTCGTTTGTTCTCAACTCACGATATTCAAAATTTCAAGTCGTTACAGTACTACTTGATATGAGATTCAAGTACGGGTATTTTAACTTTCAGCCAATACATTAACCATTAAATTTCAAATGGAGTGAACATCACCCACAACTGATCGCAGGTATCGCGTTCCCATAGACTTCCCAGTCGGCCTCTTTCGAAAAGATGCACTAGACTCGAGTTTTGCTCTCATTAAAGCTCGTCAGGAGTGCATATCCTGACCACTGCCGGAACTAAAACTCCAGCCACTCTTTTTATGAAGCAACCGTATTGACCACTGCGCCATTGACCTCACATTAGGCACGACCGACTTATCATCTGTGAACACAACCACTTCCGCTTGTGAGTAATGAACACGTTGCCCGATCGTTTCGATAGGAGACCCAGTTACTGTCTGTTAACTCCAATCGATAACCCCGCAGTGAGTGCGAAACTCGAGCCTAGTGCTTCTTTTCTAAAGAGACCGACTGGACAACCTATGAGAATGCGACAGGTGCGATCATTTGTGATTGTTTAACTTGAAATTAACCAAATCCCCGACTACTCATCAGTAACCATTAAATTGTTGAAATGCATGATTGGCAAGTTGGCACGAATTTCAACCTCAAATGACCTTTACCCATTTGGGTGAAATTCCAGGAGTACGAATTAGTTTAGAAATCACAAAGTTCAACAGCAAGTGGAATAAAAAATCTTCTTATTAACAATTTCATTTACTTCGGAAGTTCAGGACATTTTCCCGGGTGTTCTCACTGTTTTAATTTTAAACAAGTCATCTTAATACACTTTTTTCCACAGTTTTTCCAACCGTGATAAAAATGAAATATACAAATATCATGTACTTGAAGTACCAATGCATACGATAATCAAGTCAGTATTGTACTAACCTATCCACCAGAGAACGATGGGTCATCCTTTGGCTCATGTGAATAGTGAGCTGTATTGTGGGAGGGTTTGTATGTGTAATGATAACTTGATGTGATGGACGGCCAAACAGTGACATTCTAGTTTAAGGAATGGTAAATCGTCTCTTTTGTTTCACACTCAGTCGTTTAACCAGAAACCGAGAAAGTGAAGAGATGCAGCAACACCGTGTATTGGAAGGATGAGTCAAAATTAAGCCACAAAGGTTTTCAGTTTATAGAACGAAACGATTACCACATATAGCGAACAAAAGACGATGCAACTTAAATGAGGCGATCATAAATAGCAGTCAGACGCAGACGGAATGAAATGAAACTGTCATATATGGCAGTCAGGGCGATAGAACAAATCTCGTCACAAAGTACATCAGAAAGCAAACGTGAGATTACAGTCCAGATGGTGCACAATGCACGGCTGCAATCTGATTGGCTGAGTGAGACCCCACCACCACCGACGACCATATCATCAGAATGGGGCCGACCGACCCCTATGGTTTGATGCGTCCTGGCTGCTTCGTTAGGAGATGCGCTCTCTAACAGTGGACTTCAAAGGTGAATTTTTAAAAACCTGAGCATTTACACTGCTGCTACTCTCAGGTAAGTCCCATCTGCCTATACTGAAAAAGGGTGTTTGCTTTCAATCTTAGATCTCAAATGATTACATGTATCATTTCAGCTGATTGATACACACACTGTTAGCTCTGTGTGCTATATAGTACAGTGGAGTTGAGCGATCGTATTATACTACTCATACCGCGGCTATTCAGTAGCAGGTGCAGGGCATGTTTTTTGACAACGTACAAGCCACAAGAAGACTGCAGGAAGGATCATCGAAGTGCAACATCATTCATAACGGTCCCTGCTACTTAATGGAACTGAGCATTGATATATGCAGTAGCCGAGACTGTCTGAGGCCGAATACTGCGTGCAAATGATTTGTTTTGTGACAGGTCTGTTTTACATGCTTAACTCGTGTATTGCTTTGTCGAATAAATAACACTTGTGCCATCCGCGTTCTTGGATCACAACAATAGTTCAAACCATATATTTATACAACAGTAGACAGCCTTAAGTAAACAAGTTGAGTAGGCGCCGATTTAATAATAGATTCCTTTGTTATTTGAGCTACGACAAACGGGACGTACTGACACTGTTCACCCCTTCACTGTATTCAACCAGTTCTTTACATACAAGACAGTATGGCACCCATTGACATCAAAGTTTTGAGAACTGAGTTCACTGAGCATTAAAACTCACGTAATATCACGTTCAAAAGCGTCTGAGCTGAATCCTTGACTGTAATTCAGATACGTATAGAACTGCTGTCCCATCCTTTTCAATACCATTACTATCCGTAATGTTTTATGTTCCTTGATTTTACAAAAATACTAGGAATACCATATGTCTTCTAAAAACGTCAAAGAGATATGGTGTATGGAAGGGTCTGTGATATGGCTTAACCGTGAACTATTCAGAATCGATTACGCACGTTGCAGAAATTCTAACATATCTTTCAACGTGTGAAGTGGCCACGTGTAACCTGTCAGCATTTGCGTACACCGCTAGTCTTTCTGGTAACTCATGTTAACTCTGAGTGCATGGGATCCATCAGCTAGTGAACATAAACAAAATATTTTAAAAAAATGATTATTTGCTTCTAGTGGTATCTTAGTATAGACACTGCATTGCAAACCTAAGGAGAATGATCAGAAAACCGTTAGATCTAGGCTGGTGCATCTATTTTAACTATTACCGTATGGGGTTTTCCAACGTCGGATGAAAAATAAACGAGACAGCACACGTTGCTCCGTTTTGCCAAAAACCAACATGTCTCTTCTAGAGTTCTGACAGTTCCACTTTCTAGTACGCAATGGTAAACCGGATGGTAAGCAAACACACGCTTTTTTGCTGAACGATTCTATTTTCTCAGCTGTGGTTCGTCTTTCTTGTCAGCCATTGACAGTTACTACAACGGCTGACCTATAAAGAATTTCCGTACCTATTACATAATCGTTGTTTATTCCTAAGTCAAATTTGCATTCTTGTTTGTACTGCGCGGTTCTAATTCCAGTGATATTCCTGTGGTCTACAGTAGTAATCTGAAAGGTATCATGGGTTCTTAAAAAAGTAATCTGAGCCTTACTTGTAACTGAGAAATCTATCATGAGATCTGTCAGAAACGACTCTGCTATGGACATCAGCTTTTTTCAACAGTCCATTTCTTCTGCTACCACTGTGTTCACTTTCATCTTTCCACTTACAGAGTGGTGATTTTCTGTACTCTGCCGAATTTTGCCATAGCAGAAAAAATTAAGGACCTTTATCAGATACCTTTCCGCCCCCCGTTTCTCCAAAAACGCGCGCCGATTTCTTAACCGACTTTTTCGTCTACTAATCTAAATGCGAGACAATAAATAATGTCTCGGCAACTGCAAAATCAGGCAACACTTGTACAATTTTTTTCGATAGTGAAAAATGATGGGAGCCCATTTATCAAATATATTACTATGATTCATAAAAATTGCTGTTCTACAAACTTCACACATCAAATTGTGTGTTAAAATAAACATCTGAGTCCAATCAACTCTGGTAACAAAGTATACACAAGTCTCTTGATACAATTCCAGGATACCTGATTGTCGGTAGAGGTTGACGAACTTCCACTTGTTGATTGTTAACTAAGACCTCAATGTCTGCTCCAAACAGGTCATTATTAGTGTTAACTGTTTCCCAGTTTACACTGACTTTAATTCAAGAATGGTACGCAAGATGTTTCCGTTGCAAACTCAGAACAATGTGTTTGGTAATTCATCTTCGTTATAACTTTCATGTGGCGCGCATTTTTAAAAGCATCTCCACTCGGGGCAAAGAAACGGAGAAACAGATTCTGTCGGCATATGGAGTTTGTGAATTATGGTTGGGTATCTAATTTGGAACCAATGGGCAACATTACGAATTCCATCCCTCAAATTATGTTATTCCATCCTACTAAATGGTGCATCTCTCCATCTCTGTTGTAACGGATTGTGGTTGAGTGTTTCGCACAACTAATCTAGTTGAATTCGCTGCATTAATATCAAGGGAAGCACAAGTCACGTTAGCTCAATGAATTCACACAAGTGGAATACACAATACTTGAGCGCTTACTGAGGTGTAGCATGGAAACCGAGCCGAACATTCATTTGTTTATCGAAAAAAATCATCAACCCAATCTATCCGAAGCTTGTATCACCACATTGCAATCGCACATATTTGGTGTGTGCAAGAGTGCATTCACGTTGATCGGTGTCGACTATGTTTTCTAAAAGCAAACGATTGAGTATGAGTGGTACTTCAACACAGTGCCCCTCTGTGACGTAAATAAAAATCACCGGATCTGTGGATGGAATGCAGTTTATATGCGTACATCCAGGAAGAGCGACCATTTAATGTCAACTGAGAGGAACCAGATTTAGTTGAATGCGTCTCTCAACCATAAATGATCCTTATTTGTGCTATGTGAATTTGAGCGTCACACATAGTCAGAAGCTTCTCTGAGCATTTATTTTATCGTATGTTTCCTAGCGAAACTGACTTGTTCAGGTGGCTTTCAATATAAAACCTGTCGTCCTTATTTCCAGTGGATATGTTTCTTGAAGACTTAAAAGGAATATTTCCAGTTAGCCGGTTCACCTATCCGAATTCAAGTCCATAAGTGGTTTACAATCAAAATCGAACGATACTCCATGTTACAACAGTGTGCATGGCATCCACGAACCTCGTAGCCTTTACAAGTCTAAACTTGTTCTGGGCTATATACGGTTTATACAGAGAACTTGCTTGAAACATAACCTATACCTAAGACAGACCCACAAGTTTAACGTCAAAGTTTGGTCATGTCTTTGTGTTTCGATTCTCCTTGTCACTGTGTTTCTCTGGTTGATTTCTTGACCACAGCAAATTGACAAGTGATTTGGACATCGCTCCGATAGGGCAACTAAGTAAATCGGTGGAAGGTCGCTTTTTCTGGCACATATCGAGGTCGGTATTTGAGCAACGTTAAATTCCAGAATGGAACACCACCCACAGTTGGTCGCAGCCCTCGCATTCAGATAAGCTTTTCGGCTAACCCACTTCGTAAGGAAGCACTAGACACGAGTTTCGCTCTTATTATAGTTCATCAGTAGTGCATATCACTCTGACTTTCGTGTTTATGAGGCTAGTGTGTTAACCACAACGCCAACAACCTCACAATAGGAATGACCTAATAATCAAATCCAAACACCCAACCACAACCTTTTATGAATAGTGTTCAACTTGCCCGATCATTTCGAGGGGAGAATGAACAGAATCACTTCGTTCTTCCCAATCGATAACCTTGTGACGAGGACTTTTCAGTTAGGTTGAAGTTACTGTCTTCATTGAACCAACTGAGCATAGTTTGAATCAATGGTGAATTCGAAAGGCTTATCTGAATACGAAGGCTGCGATCAGATGTGAGTGGTGTTCAATTTTGAAATAACCTAAATTCCCGAAGCTTCACTACAAATTCCCGAATGTGAGAGGGTATATGATGGAAGTGGTTACGAAAGTTCTGAAATCTGTCGCCCAGTTATGCCGTTAGTAAGTGGCCGATAAGAACAGTAAAAGTTAGTCTTTTAGATAAAAAGCTGCACTACGCAAGCTGAGCCAGTTGTTGAATGCTAAACGAATATTCTGAACGCAGTTGAGTGATATTGTCAAAATGTGAATGCTTCTTAAGTGTGTACATCTGCTAAGCGTCGCTAAAAGGCATTCAAGGCTTGAGTGGTCAATTCGAGGCCATCTGTAGCGAAATGGAATAAAGGAACCAATTAATCTTGACAGACAACTCACAGCTTACTTTCAGACAGTGATGTCGAATATGCTGAAAGGGAGAACCGTTGTTAAAAAGGTCAACGAGTAATAAAAGAGTACTAACCGGAAGGACTGTAAATGGCATCAATGTAGGTACGCCACTGGCTGAGGCACACCGTCATCTAGGATAGCGTTTCTAGCCAACGTTTTAAGTGGCTACGAGGGGCTCAACCGGGAAAGCGACACGTATACACTTTGATCAATGGAACTATCAAGGTCTTCATGCTTCGTGATCAGGTTGTTGATTGATCACCACGCAGTTTTGCTCAGCTGTTGTCATAAAGAGTTAGTGAGGTGATGACGGTCAATTATGGACATATGAGAACTTGAAAGTGAAGTGCATCAATCGATTTAATCACAACAGCCATAGTGCAGATGTAGACAGGTTGTGGCGATAAACTTGACCTGATCTCATGTATACAAATTATATTAAAACTAAACTGGTAAATAAACAAAAAACAATTCTCCTTTCCTCCTCTGCTGATCTGATGACTGTCGCCAAATTAAACTTAATTTACAAGTCTAATTGTACATGTGGACTGCAGTACGTAAATCGTACAGTGAGGGCACCGCACACTCGAATCTCGGATCACATTCCTCTGGTGGCTTGTGAATTCCAAAACTCGTTGCAATAAAAAAACGCCTACAAGAAGGCTTTCTGTGGAATTTGTCATACCGCGAAGAAAAGCGATTCAGCTTTTTTTTCCCAAAACACACATCAATCCATTGTACATTAGACAGTCATTAATTATATATTTTCTGCTCCCTATTCCCTTATTGTTTTTTACGCTCCCCTACTATATTCACACAGCTTTATTTCACCCCAACCCCATATTGATTATTGCACATTGATTAGAAATTCAAATATTCGCACGTGTCACACATTGAGCTATGACTGTTAGCTAGATAAACTCTACTATTTTGCCTGTACGCACCCATTCCTTTACCCATTTGGTGATCATCTCATGCATGTAGCTGAGATCGAAGGAAATGTTTTTCGAGTATACATCTTACAAAACAATTTTGACCTTGTTCGAATTTGTTTTAGTCATTTTATTTATGGAATCGCTCATTTTAATGTACTATCAATCGACGGTTCCAGTTTGATTAGTATAAGGTTAGCAACCGTGGAGCACCAAAAAAATTAGTGTGCAGATCGCGAGATGTGTGGTAATGCTACTAACCTGAGGGGGTTTATTGGTTTCCAATTGAAAAGTTGCACAATTTTCAAAATCCATTGTGAATAGGCCGCATAGTTAAACGGTTGACCTGAAATGAACTGAACCGAATGCACTTCATTACAAATTTTTGCTTGAACAGAAGTTTGGAATAAACGCTCACTATAACTGATTTTAATTACATTACGAGCCCTACGGGTCGTGTCCTGTGATATCCAAGTTGGAGGCATGATCAAATCACTGAAATGGATTTTGCGTAGGTTTCATCGCATTCACATTTTGGGTACATACCGTGAAAAGTGCGCAAACGGACGTGAGGACAAACTGATTCACCACAGGACTTTTCGTGTGAATTTCACTGTAGAGGGTAAATTAACTGAAAAACGAGCCAGACCTACAGGTGCTGTGAGCGAAAAACGCGGAAAGCGCAAGGAATGTTTATTCGGAAAACCAATACATGGATTATGCGCAACAACACAACAAGCAAACGCTCATTTGCATATGGCATTGATCCAAGAACGTCACGGTTACTATGGTTCCCAATGCCCAATCCACGTGTGCAAAAGAAATCATTTCATGCCAAACTGCACTCCAGTGTTTTTTTCATATATTTTCCTTCAACACCCAAATATACGCTCTTGCCTGGCTACTGAGTAGTAGTGTAAGTAGTATAGTGCGATAGCTCGTCTTCATTGAACTATATAGATTTTCAATAAATAATTCTTGTACCATCCACGTTATTGGCCCATAACGTGAGGTGTGCGAGCAATGGTATAGTGGTCAACATTATAGTCTCACGAGAAACCTGGTCTGTTATATAGTAAGATAAGTAGTATGTTCAGTGGTCAAATTTCACACCACAGGGCCAGTTTCATGGTTGTTGCCGCTCTTCAGTTATGTGTACCCGGTGAACTGCGGTCACGTATCCTATTACAGGAACTACAGATGCTAAAAGTTGTAGATACCAGATGATTTACTGGTTAGGAGGATGTATGGTTGGACTTCAACAGGTACGTTACCTGATGGATGCATGTTAGGGCGCCCACGTCGTGAGAAAGGAGAAAAAACCACTTGATTCAGTCCTAACTAGCGGAACTGTTCAAATCGTTCGAGACTTTTTTTATACCGCTATGCACATGTGCGATCCTAACTCTTTCTCATAATGTGATGGGAATGTGTGGACATTATGTATCCTATAGATAATTGGAAATTGTCGCCCTAATTGCACCCGTTTTGGAGCGGAACAAAGCTCTATATTTTGAACGCGTCTTTTGGCTTGCCTTGGAAGCGAACACGGGACAGTCGTGGCATTATTCGGGACCGACATTTTTGTGTTAATCATTACCAGGGTGCAGAATCCGAATTCTGTCAAGCGCACTACGATAGCAAGGACGAACCAGTTTATCGTTTAGGTGGGTTTACAACAATGCAGCAACCATGAAACCGGTCATCTGCTTCCAGGGAATTTCGACCACTAAGCACTGCTATACCTTATAAAATTAAAACACCGTCTAGAAGCTTGAGGCAGACTGAGTTTCTATACAGTTCCATTTAAAACTCTTAACATCAGCAGTGATTTACGGACTCCACTGAGTCTGAGATAAACGGCACAACTAATGTAACATGCAAGCCGGCCGTCTTTACTTTGGTTGTCCGTTACGCCTGCGGGCAAATTTTAGGGCTACGCGAAGAAGACGGAGGACAGCGCTCTTCCAAATTAGGGGTTCCAACAACAGTCCTGCAAAAGGAAACAATACAAATAACCATGAGCTAAAAGCCCAGTAGGCCATGCACACGACTTACACAAACGAAAACTAAAACGGCGTCGACAACACAGGAGCACGCCCTGGTACACAATTCACATTCAACCTGTGTGCGATTGCTGGTTTCGACCGCACGTTACACTAACTCGCAAATGAGTTAGTATCTATAAGTTGGAATGAAGTTCAGATCGCTGTCATGGTTATAATTTTCAACACTGGTATGCTTCAACAAAAGCGAAGCTAGAGTCTTCCGCATTCTGTAAGACGGGTTGTCTGAGAAACCCATCTGAAAGTAAGGGCTCTAAATGATCATTGATTTATATCGGCTAAAGTGTGCGTCCACGAACATCCGTGTGTCATATTAATGACACTGTGTTCTGACATCCACTAGCGCACAATGTGGCACACATAACTAGAACCGGAATGTTGGACAATGACAACCGATTTTCACCGGTTTGTTTTTCCAAAATGATTGACAGCTTTCTACATTTCAGTAGATCGATAATTTTGTTAGCACACTCACCCACACACGCACACAAACTATCAGTGAAGTCGATTGTACATTGAAGATCAGATAGACTTCGATTGTGTCGAACTGTATGTCCGCCTCTCTCTCTCCCTCAGATAAATGAGTATTAGGAAGGGATTTACAGAGTTGTTTTACATTGTCGAAAATTGGAGCGGTTGGAATTCATTCATTCAATAGAATGGGTTGGTAACTTTTTTTGGACCCGTGTGTTCTGTCGTCATGTGTACAGTGTGATTGTGTGCGTCAGAGTAGCAAAAACGTGGATTGATTGTTCCTTTCTCTGATAAATGTGCGTCCTGTTCTATGCTTTGGAGTTTTTTTCTGTTTATTCTTTTAATCGGCTGTACCCGTGTATAATAGCTCCAATGCTAAGGTGATCGGGAGGTAGGGCAATCTCAATGCCAACGTACTGTCTGTAACTGCGAATCAATTATCCTCAATCGACCTGTTGGGAGTCACTGAAAACGTCAATTAAAGACACTGCTCAATTTGAATGCTGAACCATAGTAACCGTGAGGGACTTGTTTCCTGTCTGCTCTGTATAACCAATCTTGTGTCTGCGGTGAATAGAAAACTCTACCGGAAATAGGGATATCGAGAAAAAACCCAGCTTTTACATCATCCGTTCTGCTTTTACGCTCAAACTGGCCGACTGCACGAAGTGACGGGTGCAGCTTTCTGATGAAACAATATCGCTGAATAAGTTAATTATTTCTATGATTTCAACGTAGAGAGAAGTCCTAGTCAAGGGGTCACTGATTGGAGTTAACAGGACAGTTACTGTGTCTCCTATCGAAGCGATCGGGCAACCTGATCACTACTCACAAGAGAAAGTGGTCGAGCGTTTACAGATGATAATTCGGTCGTGCCTAATTTGAGGTCAATGGCTCAGTGGTCAACACGGTTTCCTCATGAAAGAGTGTCAGAAATGTCAACCACAGCCGTGGCCAGGATATGCACCATAAACGAGATCTAATTAGCGAAAAGGCGTCCAATAAAGCACAATCTTTATTGTCCAACGCGCTAGTTAGCATGCCACACGCACGCTCGCAATTTTGAATCACAATTCCAGTCCACAACAACACCACCAGGTTTCCCCTCACACGTCGTGTGCATTTCTGCCCGGTTTAGGTGTGCGATTAGCGCCTTCTATCTGGGGTTTTTCCGCCTACCATTCTTTGTCGGTTGGTCTTACTTCATTCAACGATAACTCGTCCGGTCGCTCGTGTTGTCCTCCATCTATCCACTGTGGTCTCTGACCGTATTCCACGACCGTGTACAGATATTCCTGCGAGAGTTGGAATACTCGCACCTCTGGTTTGGTAACCCACTACAGGTGAATTGCTATCCATAAAATTACTGGTGACTGAGAATAACCTTGTAACTATATTCACAGCTCCTGGTCTTTTATTTCTACTGAATCGAGGCTAACAGTTGTCCAGAGCTTGTTCATTACCTGCTATTAGTTCCACGAGTTCGACTATTACAAGAGTCCCAGCTTTCATTGTTACTGTCAAATAGCCGGAAATGTTGACGACATTATTGTTCGTTTGTCGTTCATTCAAAGTCTTATGCTCTAGAACTGGTTTTTCACTTTACTGGAATGCGCCTAATAGCAGATCACCATACACAACCTTCGTCCATTTTTTGCCGTACCCGTACGTCAAATAAGTTGTGGCCTACTGAGTTTTGAGTTTCAAGTTAGTTGTCCCTTTAATGCATATTAAGTGGCTTATCTCAGCGGCTTTTCAGAGAAAACCACGAAAAAGCAAAGTTCTGTCAGAAGTCCAAATCATTTGAAACTATGTTACCTGTTACTGTTCTTTGTATTGGTCAGTTGTTATAACAAAAGCACAATTACAACATGAGACCAGTTTTGATGATTTTCTGTATAAAACTGAAACAGATAGCTGCAATAGCATGTGTAGATACTGACAATGTGGGTGAAGTATGTGTACACTAAACAGCACCACGTGAAAACGCAACACAAGCTTAAGCTGGAAAGGCGAACTCCTTTTGTTTTTATTCACAGAACATGCACATGGTGGATGGAAGACAGAATAGGCATGTAGATCAACTTTGAACGATTGCATTCCAGAACACATTTACAAGATTAGCGCAGGATCCTTTTTCCTGGGAGTTTGTTTTCTTCTGCCGCTTCAACACTGTACATACAGCAAACACGTTAGCAAACCGGCTGTATGAGATGTACGCCAATCACAATTTGGAAAGAGAACATTCTGTACTAGGCCTCTTGAGAGATGCGAGGGTTGGAGATATTGAGAGAGGCTGAAGTCTGGTTTCTTTACTACAACCACTTCTGTTCCATCTCTCAGATTTCAGAACAATAGAGTACATCCTGACAAAAATAAACACATCTAAGATGCCGGTAAAGTTGGGCAAACGCTCTGAGGAGAGAAACTAGAAGCTGGATTTTCACCTGGAGCCTAGAGTTGACCTTGATTGGTACCTAATTTTGAATAGTTGAAGTTACTTCTCTTCTTGTTTTAAAACGCAGTTGAGTGGAACATCTGTTAAGTTTACAGGAGCAGATGTCAGGTTAGGAGTTTAAGCAAGCATGGACGTTGTGCGTAATTCGCCAGGGAGCAGTACATGAAAATCAAGTCACTTGTTAGTGACCGTGAGGCACAGTTTACTCGCAGAAACCAAATAAGTTAGATCAGGAGGATAGGGTGCACATTCAAAACGGATCGCTTGGATAGGATGTAGTGAGGAATGGTCTACATACGTTTAACTTTCTCCCCCTTGGAACTTCAGGTCGTAGACTGGCACCAGCTCCGCTTGTTTGTACTATAGGCAACGTCGCTGCATTGTTACCTACAGTAAGTCCGGGAAGGGTAAGGGAAACATGCACGTTCTTGAAGACCAGATTTGTCTTCATCCCCGGCAGTTCACACTAAATGTTGTCTAGTGCTTTTCTCATAGAAGACAACTGTGTAGTAGTCAAGTTCATATGGGCTGTACAGCGGAATTTGGGAACAACTTATGCTAGCGTATTCTCAATAGAGAGTACTTTGTCAGTTAAGTGTGTGCGTTTGTTCTGCATTTCTTCAAATAGACAGCTCGTGAAAATAAAAGGCCAGTGGAGTTATCAGTGAAAGCATGCTTACCATGGTTTAGCACCGCTGCTCTGAACAGCTATGTGGCCATCAAGATTATAGCATGCAACAAAGATTTGTCGTTTGTTTAAAGCTTTGTATTTGGCTGGAGTCACTGTGGTTGTGTGACGAAAAATACAATGATATATGATCAAAGCCCACAGCGGATGGATTGCGGGCTACACGGGCGGCCGGACGAGCGATCAACAGCAAAGTCCGACTAGCGAGCAAGAAATGACAAGCAAAAAAACAACGACAGAAAGCGTCAGTCACACGCACAAAACCAGGTAGAAGTGCAAACGATGTGCAGGTGGAAACTGCCACTACGTTGTGGACTGGAATTCCGGTTCACAAACGCGAGTTGGTATGTGGCGTGTGAACGTACGAGTTGGACAATGAAGATCATGCTTTACTGAACGACTTTTTGTTACGATATATCAAATATAAAAAACCAAGCCTACACACTAGCAAATAATAAGACTTGTGGCTTTAACACAAGCGACTAGTTAACTCATCAACAAACTGATAATCCGCGTTAACAACTTCGCAAGGAAAAACTTAGTCTATATTGTCTGTATAACATAGCCCGACTGTATGTGCAACCCAGTAACAAGATTAACGAGCCAGATGGGTCAACTCAAGTGAACTGCTATGTGATCAGGCTGAGTGATCGATTAAATCGGATTTCACTCACTATTTTGTTTGTTCGTTTGAGTGCTTCAATGATTCGATCAACTACCTTCGCAAATATTCGTGTATCTGTTAATTTAAACTTCAGCTCATTTGTTCCCTTGTATGTAAAGGTTACGGAAACTAGAGGTGAACTAACGGATAAAAGTGCAAAGGTAAGCAAAATGCTACCGTTTAAAAAATTCCCATGGGCGGTACGTTACATCGAAGCAACATTTCCCATCCGCAGGAGACCTTAAGTTAAAAAATGTAGCGAAACGTGGACCAGATGAGGACTCCGGGATTACAGTATTAAACAGAAGTGTGCGGAGTGGTTCACCAATGTCCACTTCAGAATCCTGTCAACTCTGTTCCTACAGTCACATCAGCTCGATTTATGCAATCCACCTGTCCGGGGACGGATTATGCCGTTTTTCCATTGACGAATGCAGTTTCCCTAAGTTAAGTTCTAAAACAAGTAGCTTTTGAACGTTCGTGAATCAGCTAGCCTATGTGCAAAAGGTACCAGCTGAAGTGAGTTGCCGAAAAGAGTTTTAACGGACAGACTTGGAAGATGGTGTTATTAAAATAGTAGTTGAAAAAGAACGGTGTCAACAACTTCTCTTACAACCATGCGATCGACGAGATAACTTACAATGCCCCTGAAATGTGTGAATCAGCATACCAACTCCAATGGAATTAAGGTATATATATTCGACTGAAGATTATTAGAAGCTTTGTGATCCAAGAACGCGGATGGCATAAGAGTTGTGTACTCAACAAAGCAACACACGGATTATACGTTTAAACAAGACCAGAAACAAAACCACCCATTTGCACGCGGTATTCGGCCCCACACCGCCTCGGTTGCCGCAGACGCCAATGCTCAGTTCCTTTAAGTAGCAGGGACCATTTTGGGTGATGCTGCACTCCGACGCTTCTTCATGCATTTTTCCTGCAACTTGTTCGATGTCAAAATATATGCTCCAGTCTTACTACTGAATGGCAGTGGTATGAGTGGTATGTTATGAACGCTTATCCTCACCACAGAAGTAGTCAACTCATCTGATAACTGATGAGTAGTCGGGGATTTGGTTAATTTCAAATGGAACACCACTCACAATTGATCGCAGCTGTCGCATTCCCATAGACTTTGCAGTCGGCTCCTTTCGAAAAGAAGCACTAGACTCGAGTTCCGCTCTCATTAGAGCTCGTCAGTAGTGCATATCATGGCCACTGCCGGGACTTGAACCACGGACACGCTGTTCATGAGGCAACCGTGTTTACCACTACGCCATTGACCTCACGTTAGGCATGGCCGAATTATCATATGTGAACGCTCAACCACTGTCTAGGAAGTCCTAATCGCGGGGTTATCGATTGGAGTTAACAGGTAGTAACTGTCTCCATTTCGAGACGATCCGGCAACCTGATCATTACTCACAAGCGAAAGTGGTTGAGCGTTCACATATGATAATTCGGTCATCTGATAACATTGATCTCCCCAATAAGTTGTGCTTATTAGACGTCCCAACTCACCACTCAAAGTCTCCGTAAAACCAACATTTAACTACAGTTGTGAACATGCTGAATCGAACCACATTTTGCTACCTTTTTTCGATTGATATTCAAGGAGAAACTTTATTGGTGTGAACTGAGGATGTCGGATTTCATTTTCTCAACTACTGCTTCCACCAGATCGATGAAGTAATCATAAGTGGCAAACTGGAACCCATCAGAGCTGTTTATCGAGGCTAAGGATTACGTGGAACTGGATTACAGTTATCTGAACTTATTATATTACTAAACATGTTGATGACAGGCCAATGTTCATCCAGTCAAAGTGAACAAGAGATGACCTAGTATGGTACCTGTCACCGTTCAAGGTGGTTAACCACCTGGGTGTTACAAGCAAGTGATTGTGGCCGAACTTGTAGGCACTTGTAGCCGTCGTCTCGCCCTCTCACACGGCGCATCACGTGACAAGCCTAAGACTAAGTGACGCTCACTGTCCCAACCTGGGCATGCACCCCCACACATCCATCGGCGTTAAAACCTTCTTCCACATCGGAACGCACGCACGCGCACGCGGTCACCACCTGCACACTCAGCCAATTAGGAGGCCCAACTGGATATGATTCAGTGCGGTCAACACTCAGACGCACGTGACACGGTTGGACCCGGATCGGAAAAATGAACGAGACAACTGAACAGGACAGGACACGTTCCGGACGAGCTCCACTGAATTAAGCTTGTACACCGATTCATCAATAATGATCCAAACTATTTGATTTAACCTTCTCATTGACTATCGTTGAGATATCGTTATTTGTTAGTGGGTACTCAAGCTATCACGGTTAAGAGTTCCACTACACACTACGTCAAGGTCGCGCATAACTTGATGTCTGCACGGTGTGTATGCAGAAACAGTTATTCGTGAGACTGTCAATAACCCGGTTGAATAATTAGTTGATTGATCCATACAGATATTTCTGTTTTTGTAAATTACGCACTGACGAGCCAGTAGGAGATGAGCATACCCGTCAAGTGTTACGCTGCAATCTTTTGTTTAAACCACAGAAAGAATCCATCTGCTTTATATGTCCCCATCTGTCACATTCTCTCTGATCACAAACATTCTGGCTTATCTGTCTAAACCAAATAAAACATGATTCTGACTAAGGTGGACATTTTTATAACTGAAGGAAGACAAAACAGATCTTTTCGGTGTTCCCAAACTGATCTGTGTTAATGCATCGGTATGGAAGCATGTTGTGAGTAAGGCTTAGGCACTCTACCCGACTAACTGTTTAACTACAAAAATTCACTCTGCTCATTGGCTGACGTTATGTTAGAATACCCTAATTCCGTAAGCTGAAAACATTCATTCGTGTTGTATCTGTCGGTAAGTCAATCCAACACAACAGAAGGATTCACTAAATTCGACCTGTATTTAATTTGCTGAATTTCGTCCACGTGCTGAATCAAAACAGCTCTCATGTACAGTAGTTACTTGATGCATAAATGTGATACGATGATGATGTGATATGATAAGGTCTGTCAGATAGTGTTATATTCCTAACTTGTGACTGAATCTTCAGTCCATTCAGATTTCGATGTTCTAGTTAGTTATACGACCCAAACCACTGTGTAAATTGACCGGAAGGTTACTTATGGTCACCCTACTAAGTGATAACATAAAACTAATGAGAGAGGACGAAGCGAATGTCTGGCTTCTGTATCTGGACACTCAAAGATCAGAGGGCATGATAGGAAGACCCATCTACAGGAATCTTACCTGGACAGGATAGTACATGCGTTTCGAAAGCTTCTGTCCGGTGCAGCATAAGAGAAGTCTAGTCAAAACGCTTTTACACAGAGAACGGAAGATTTACACAGAAGACAACCTATAGCTAGGGTTAGGCTTACTGACAGACACTCTGTAAGTCAATGGGTACCCCAGTGATTTATTAAAAAGTACAGCAGAGCCGTCAATCCAACTATAGAAATGACGACGGTACGGAAAAAGATGGTGTATTTAGAACTCCCGTTTCTAAGAAACAGCTGGTCAACAATGACGAAGAAGCGTCTAACGGCTGCTGTATCCAGGACTTATAACGCTGCAAAACCGTGTATAGCACAGCGAACGAGAAATCAACCAGTCGCCCCGGTTACGAACGAACAGTGTATGATTGTCAAATCTCACAGTTTATACAAATATTCGTGTAGCTGCAGTATGAGCCTGCATAGGGAAGACAAACCGATAACTAGCTCTTCATATTAAAGAGCACGTTCTCAAACAGCTAAAAATTCAGTTAGAAACGTCAGGCACCTGTATAGATGCCGACTAACGACACCCTGCATCATCGGTTGCAAGGCACCTAATACAGACAGGACATAGAGTCAAAGTTCCTGACGCGTTCTCAGTGATTTTACGAAGCAACCGAAAACGCATACTCCAGTTTGCTGAGGCTTTGGCTATTAAACGTCACAGTCCCAACCTGTGCGTTCAGAAACAACTTGTGTCGACACTGCACCTACCCTGCTAATCGGCATTTCCATAATTTTGATTTTCTGTTTTGGCGTCTGCCTGTTTAATCTCTTAAGCTCTGTGGAATTTTGACTCGTTTAAACTTAGTTACATGTTCATGTATGATCAGAATTTACTAAATGTTATTTCGAGGAACATCACATTATTTGTGTCTTCTCATTGTTTTACTCAAGTTCATCAAGGGAGCGAACTATTTCCAATAAAAAAGGTTACCAACCTTGTGTTACTCACCTTGGATAGATGATTGTTATCAGTTAGAATTTAATTATGGTTGGTCCTGGTTTCAAAAGTCAGTGGACGCGTTCACTTAGCTCATTTTGAAAGATTCACATAAGAACAGAATATTCATCACACAAAAAATGCTGAAACTTCAGCAAGGCAGAGGAAGTGAGATAATCGCGTGTGGAACAGTGAGCTGGGACCTATCATGCAGTCCAGCTTCAGAATGCACCAATCGCGTAAGTCCTTATTATCATTCTCGAAATCATTGGTGGTAGCCTCATTCTATATCACTCACAGTTAAGTGAAACAAAACCAAAAACTCATTTGTCAGTATAAATATTACGGTAAATGACCACAATTTGCGACCAATCAGTATATACAACTGGAATACAGGGCTGGTGAAGATGCGGAGACGGTAACTTTAAAGGTCGCTGACCCTTGTGGTTTGTGAGATCCATTCAGTCTTATATGCTCGAACTCTTACCCAATGATCATGTCATATCATCCGATGATGAAAAGTGTGCAAACTAAATGCCAAACTGGGCGAACAACCGAACACTTAAATCATCGACCCGAGCTACTAACTCCATCACTATCTTTAATAATCACGCATTGTCTCCTTTACCGTTTGAACGCAGTGCCAGGCTATAGAAGCTTAAAGACGGGTTGGCGTATGCAGCATACATACAGCCTTAGTCCGGAGGCAGATGGACTCGCCAGCGTAGTCTTTAAGAGTAGTCGATCCACTCTATTGGATCTATTTATCTGGTACTCACTTCCCTTGGTCCACCGCCAACTGTTATGATCTATAGCTCATCTGATGCACGTCGGCACAACATTACTGTCGTCTGTCCATGCCTTTGAGATGTTACCTAAATTACTTCAAGCTCCACGCCCTAACAGTTTGTCACGTTAGAATTATCACGCCCGACGGTCAGTCGTTGTAGTTCAGATGGTGATAGCAGAAATGATCATTTGCGTGACTCAACTTCGACCACGTGACAGTGGGCCAGAACCCGATTACTATCAGTGTGATTTCGCGACTCTACACAGGCCTGAAAATAGGAATACTGTGTCATGTAACTGGTGCAGATTCATATGGAAATGCGTGGCCGATTTGCTCACACTGTTCATGCGCTTCCTCCATTATTATTATTATTATTATTATTATTATTATTATTATTATTATTATTATTATTA
>LUCH01002495.1:0-62799 GCA_013368495.1 Paragonimus heterotremus
GATATCGAAACGGATACAATACAATTCAAAAGCTTCAATGCGTAATGATTAGATATGTTATTCGGTAACGAATAACAATAATCGAATGTAATTTTCGATGCACAAGGCACCAATAGAGCAGAAAAATGCGTGGACAATAACAAGGAGAAAATTTGAACCAAATTTCAAGTTACCCGCGGAAAACAACTAAACCGGGATAGAATCTGCTGTGAAAGCACGAACTCTGTACTACTGAATCTTATCGGAATATCTTGAGTTGGGGATACTACACAAGTTTTATACTTCCAGCTTCGCAAGAAACCAGTGGAACCAGTGGAACCCGTGGATGAAATCATTTCACTTGAAGGTCATTGCATGACCTAGGGTGTAGTGTTAGTTGATGGTGGAAAACCACCATGTCCTCGAAGGTATTGGTAATGATCGTCTGCTTCGTCAAGGTTTTCCTTTCGTAGGAAGATATCGAAGTTACTCACGAAGACCAACAAAAAATCAATTGTTTCGCAACATGGAATCTTAAATCTAAGGACTTTGGATTGGAATACGATCTGAAAAAGGTTTTTGAATGGATTTATTTTGTTACTTGCTTAGAAAGAATTAGCTAATCTCGACGATGCAGAAGACGAACTCATTTTAGCTGACTCGGACTGTCATCCGTATCCTTTTCAATTTAAAATGAGCTTTCAACGTCGTTCTGCGTCATTCCTCTGTTCGCTTCGCAACATTCCTTTCTCAAGCCGCTTCGTCCTGAAAAGTGACTTGCCCTCAGTTCCTGAGTTTTGTGGTATTTCTAGCAGTGATGTAATCTGCATATTCATGTATACTTTCATGCGGTTAGTTCAATTCATCTAACATGTGGGCAAGCCTAGATATTGAACTGTGCGATGTCCCCTACAGGTACATCGTTACCTACCCCTACCTGGTATACCCACCCGCCCTGTAACATTTTTTCTCTCTCCCCCATCCCGGCAACCATGTGCACCGTGTGAGTTGATCGTCATTGGTTCTTGCAGTAAATATGCAGTATATGTTGGAAGAATACCTTCCACCAAACCGAAAGCATGAGCGTGATTACTGCTGATTTATGTATACCGTTTCAGGAGCATTTTGGTAGTGTCGCGTCTCCATAACAACTCCAAAATTTAGATGAAGTTGGAGCGGGCTTTCAGCGTTTCAAAGTTCGATCTGGCTCTTGATTCAATGATTGATACACAGGTTCGAAGCAGACCTAATCTTCTCGGATCCAGTGGTTTTTCTTCTTCTGGGTCAAGCGGGCGTCTGCTGTTATGAAAAGAAATAATAAAAAACAGGGTGTAGCACCGCTGTTGGGGATTACAGTAAATACCAACAATAGGTTTACTTGCATAATGGGGTTTTTCGGTAAATAAAAATCAAACAAAGCGATCTCTAAAAGCGCTGCTAACTACCTCAGAAGGAAGACTGCCCCAAAGGTTAATAACTCTGTAAAGAAGAAACTGCCGCTTAACGAAGGTCCGAGGACGAAGTTTGGAAAGCTTCTTATGTCCCCTCCGGCCGTAATCATTCGCTATGGTAAAGAATTGTTCGACGAGACCTACTCTAAAGAAGTGTGTAAGAAATAAATCACCTCGGAGTCGTCAAAATTCAAGTGGGTATAGACCAAGAATTTCAAGTCGGGACTCGTACGCGACATTTCTTAGGCCCGCGACTATTTTGGTAGCCGCGCGCTGGACACGCTCAACACCTAATATGTCTTTCTTCAAGCCGGTATACACCACCTGATTTGCAGACCAGATTTTTAGGTCATCGGCATATATAAGTCCGTTGCTGGGAATGTTTTCCGGAAGGTCGTTAGACCAGAAATAACGGAGAACCTGGCGCTGACCTTTGAGGAACTCCCGTGGAAATGAAAGAGGGGGACGAAAGATCTGATCCAGTTTTAACTTTGGAAGTTCTGTTGTCGAGAGCAGTCCAACAAAAACCTCTCTTTGAGTACCATAGGCTTCCAGCTTGTGTCTGAGCGGGCCATATGGGACACGGTCAAAAGCCTTGGCAAAGTCGGAGAAGATAACATCTTAGATGAGGCCATTGTCTTTGGTCTCCGTCAGGCCATCCATGAAAATAAGCATTCGTTATGCGTGACCGGTTAGAAAGGGAGCCATGCTGGGTAGAGGAAAAAAGGTGGTTTGATAAGAAGTGGTTAATGATGGCACGCTTTAATAAGCGCTCCATTATCTTGCATGAAATACTAGTAAGGCTGATTGGCCGATAGGTAGCCGGAGAGTGCCGATCATGCGCTTTAATTATGGGTGTGAACATGGCCTCTTTCCATGCACTAGGGAGAATGCCAGTCCGGAGTGTTTGCTTAAACAGCTTGTAAAAGGGTTCTGCCAGACTAGCTGCTGCTTTTTTGAGAATTCTGGGATGGATGTTATCAGGACCCATTGAACTGTATGAATTCACTTCAAATTTACGGTCTTCAACATCCAGCACAGAAAACTCAACGATAACCAGTGGTTGCCGGAAATTCCGTGGCTGAAGGATAAGATGCCAATTTGGCAGTGCGACGTTGTAGACTGCCGAGTAGTACTCTCTGAATAACTCGGCCACAACCAGGGAGTCAGATGTGGTTTCCCCATCGGGCAGTCACACGCTGTCCGTCGTATCAACGTCGATAAGGAAGTCGAGAATCCGCTTTATAATTCCTGGTGAGAAACTGATGTCCAGTTTACTTTGGGAGCATTAAAGTCGCCCATATTCAGCAGGTGATTAGTGTTGTGGCCGTAGGAAGTTTTTTAGGTTTACAAGATGTGTCGTCGTCGGATAAAGGAAGACGATAAATAATCCCCATTAGGGGGTGAGTCTTGGTTACACAAGTCGAAGCTACAGAGCGTCACACTTATCAAAGGACTTAAGTCCACCGGTAACCGTGGGTGTCTGGGGATACTCCTGAAGGAAAACCGCAACCCCCCATTCTCCCTCGGTAAACTGAATACCAAGGAACACTCAGTTCATTGTCACTGATGTCACCTGTAAGCCAGGTCTCCGTGAAAGCAAGTATATAGTGTTGAGTGTCATGAATTAACTGTCTGATTTCCGGTAACTTATTGAACAAACTCAGACAGTTCGTATACATGCACTTAAGAGCTACTTCATCATTTGCTTTCGCAAAATAAGGTAAAGGAGAGTGCGAGGAAGAGCTTGAGAAGGAATACCTAGAATTGAGGTGGGTTGTGGAATTGAACTCGGTCTGTACTGCCGAGTTGTTTTGACGGCTCTCCTTTGAGGTTGAGGGCGCGACATCACCGCTTGTGAGTACGTCAGCGACTCTACATGATGATTGATCGGCGTTCTTGGTGTCGCAACTTGCGACCCCTGTGCCCCCTTCTAAATTCCGCTTTTTGGGAGGGTCCTTGGAAGTTTTCATTCACGAAAGATTTAACTTTTTCGTCTGTTGAGTGTGGGGTTTGAAGGAGGCGACGTGCGCGGTTTTATAGAAATACCTAGTGAAGCAGGTCAAAGAAATTTTCGAATCACAGGTGACTACCCCAGTAAGCTCCTATCGTTCCGAATTGTTGGAATAAAGGGTTTTCTGCGGGGCCCTTTGGTGGGTTTTGGGACAGGTAACTTGGAAAACGGTTTTTGCGCGGTTTTGATGTCTTCAGCGCTTGTGCCCGTTCTTGGGGCGTCGGTCGTTGGAATGGCGACTACGGAAACGGCGTCCCCGCTTTCCACTACTTGCACATAAGCCTGAGTGGATACTTCTGGAGTAGAAACTACGACCTTAGTCTCCAGTAGTAGCTTCCGGTCTTTCATAATTTGTGACCTAGTCTTGGTTCGCTATTCGCGTTTCTCTCTCCTTTGCCGAGGGCGATCGGAAGATACGACTTTCAGGTAGGCTTTGGCGGACTTCAAAGCCACTGTTTTCTCCGCTACTATCTGTTGACTGAACATGGCTGACAATGCTACCAAACGACCGAGTGACTTTTTGGTTGTCTTGGCGCGCAGCCTGCTCGCGAGCACAAGGTTTGTGACTTCCGGGGAGGTTGGGGAAGCTAAGACTAATTTGGCTAGCTCGGTTAGAGAAGATGTGGAGAAGCAGCCTAATAAGACAACTCTCCTTTCTCCGAGAGCTTTCTCTTTCATTTTTGCTGCTGTCTCTTCTATGTGTGCAGTTGACAGGGCAACTGTCTTTTTAGTGTTTGCGACACCAGGGAGAGCAAGCGCTACATACTCATTCAGGGAATGGAGTTCCAACTTCATTTCAGACAGTGTCAGTTGGTACTCCTCCCTCCTACTTCCCATGAAAGAAATGGAGGGAGATACAGAGCTAAGAAGAGCCCCGCATTTGCAATCGCGGGTTTTCCGTGTCGCCCCACTTTTCGTGGTGCGTGCGTGACCAGTCAGCGACGAAGCGTCGCCTTGGATGTCGCCAAACCTGCATCTCATGCAGATAAAATTGATAAATGAAGAGGCAAGCTGTTCATGCTGGTTTTCGTTGAGGTCAGTGCATTTAAAATGATACCACTTGCACTGGTAGCGCTTCATACCATTTTATACTGACATTTTGCACACCTACCGTCCGTAAATGCTCACTGCTTCGGCCAGTGTTTACTGAGTCCCAGCACTGCTAAATCTAACACTAGTCATTGTCGATAGGAACAGGCAGTATGCAAATAGAACATATACAGAAACAGATACTATGTAACTCAAAAATCCAATACGTGGCGAATTGATATTTTATTTGATAACGAATGGCAGTGATCGTATGCAATTTTTTGATGCACATGGCACAAATAGGACAAAAATATGAGTAGGTAATGACAGCGAAAAAATTTGAACCAAATTTCGAGTTATCTGCACATCCGACTACCCGAACATGCGTTCGGTGATCATAAGAGACCCGTTTACGCATGCGTCCGTAGTGTACACGTTTTGCACTCATCTTCCGGCGTTCAAGAGAGACCAAGTGATCAAACGGCAACATTCTTGTCCTCTGGTTTGTTTCACCATGGCATCCATTTGGGACCGGAACACCAGGAGTATCCTTCGTGGTTGTTCCTGTGAATACACGTTTAAACTAAAGCAGGAGTTAGATATATCCAGGTAAAACTAAGCCAACTAGGCTTGCACTCATTAATCCAGCAGCATGTCTTTGTAAGTAAGCGATCTTGCCTTTCTTATTGGCTTGCTTAGACGAGATCACTACACTGCTGGACAAAGGAAAATTTGTTGGAGTCTGCTATTTAGACTTTGGAAAGTCCTTCGAGTCGGTAAATTATAGCCTTTTGATGTTGAAATTGGGGGCGTTTAATATATCTCTGTGTTTTAACATGGGTTAAGGCGTTTTTGCTGAATAAGAGTTTCTATGTGCAGGTGGAGGGCTTCGAGCTGTACATGCCACCAGTGGTGTTCCATAAGAGTCGGTTTTGGGTCCCCTGCTCTTCCTCGTATATATAAACGATTTGGTGAGGATAATCCACAGCCCCTCTTGCGTGTTCGCAAATGATGCGAGGCTCGTGGGAAGTCTAAACGAGTCTTCGGTACAAGGAAAAGAAGGTCACTGGTGGACTTTATTGGGAACTCCCATTAAGTGTTGTAAAATGTAGACAACTTACAGAGGTCGAGACCGAAGACTCCCGTAGATGGATAGCAGGGTCAGGGCAACGCGTGCCTATTCAGAGGACTACTGAGATGAGGAACCTAGGAATTCAGGTTACCGGAGACATCAGGGTGCCCATTCAGTTTCTGTTTGCAGCCCGTGAGGTAATTCGGGGCTCTGTCAACTGAAAAAGGCAGTAGCCTCAAGGAATCCCACCGTCTTTGTGCTGCTGTTTAGGGCTTACGTGAGACCATATCTTAAATATTGTTTGCATGCCTGCTGTCCTCAGTTGGCCAGGAGTGTTATGGTCCTAGAGAGAGTGTGCAACTCAGGTTTACGAAGTTTTTTTTGTAAACTTTCGGGGAACCGACTTAAACACCTTAATCTCCTCTGTTCATAAAGAAGATGGAAAATGGGAGGTCTTATAGGTCTTTAAGATCCTGATGGGATTATCTGAGACAAGAGGGTGGCTGTTTATTCGCGGCGAAACTTCATCACTCAAAGAACACGAATTAATGGTTATGTGAGCTGGGACTTGAATACAGGCCAATTTTCCCTCATCTAGAGTTGTGAAAAGCTGGAACAAATTACCGTCCGAGATGGTTCTGGCCACCACGGCTACCGACTTTAAACACAAGCTTGATGCATGTTGCTTACCAACATTCCCGGATCTGGATTGGTGATAAAATGACCGGCATTTACCTGACCTCAACAACCCTCCCTCTTTTTTTCTTTCCGCATCTTTGTTATGCTTCCTTTCTTTTTTATTATTAGTCGTAGATAATTTGCCCAGGACTCCTCTATTTGGTTATTCGTCTCTCCCTAAATGTCTTTCCGTTCTAGTAACCAGGACGTTTTTGTCTTCTCATTCAGGAGCCTAAGAGAGGTCATGTTGATACTATCGTTGGCTTTGATCCTATCTGTTCTGATTCCAGTACCGCTTCTTTCCTCTATTCAAACCCCTGGTACCCAGGAGATCGCTTGCTTGGTCCCGATGAGGACTTGATCATGGATATTCTGACTGTCCACTTAGTAACAGTGTATTCTATATACCATCGAAGCGTTGTTGAAGGAAAGTTTCTATTCATTCGTCGCAACACGATGGTATCCTTGGAGCTCGTTAGAGAAAGAAATTGGAAAAATAACCGGTTACCAGTCTTAGGTCCTGTAATACAGACTAAAGTGAACTACAGACCAACCAGTAATGCCTACACGCGTGATTAAAAAAATGAAATAAGTTAATGTGGAGGAAGGTAGTGTGCTAGGCTAGATGAGTTATAGGCTATTGACAAGTGCCAGTGACGAGAGCGAGCAGAGCGATGAATTATAAGCATCAGGAATGTAGCATAAAACGAGAGGTAACGATTACTAGAGTTATGGAGGAAAGTAACTTATAACTCAGGAGCATCAAGCCTACGCTCGGAATTTCCGACCGATTACGCAACCAACAACGTGGTCATGAAATATGAAAACCCTGACTGTTTCATTGAGCAAAGTGGGTAGGTGCCGCCTGCCTGGATGGGGTCCTCGTGATCACTGAAACCACTGGTTAGAGACGCTATCCGAGATGGCGATGTGTCGCAGTCAGTGGCATACCTGTATCCATACCATTTCTAATTCTTCCGCCTAGGCTTCTTGTATTAATTTTCAAACTTCTTAGTAACATTTTCTTTCAAGATATCGCACGTCACTGTTGTGGTGAGCGGCGGCCCGAGCTGCAGTACGTCTTGGTCAGGTTTATGGCTGTTATGATGATGATGATGACGCAATCATAATATACTCTGGAGGAGCATTCTAATGATCTTTGATCCGCCGAAGTTGACGATATTTTGCCCCCTTGCGGTCATGTCGAGGTTTGTTTAACTTTAGGGTGTCCACAGAGAGATTACAGTCGTACCGACGAAAATAGACCGGAAATGTCAGGATCAATGCGGTGAGTTGATATTTGGAAGGTAACCAGCAGATCACCTCGTAGTTGTCGATAAAAAACGAATATTTGCCCAGTCTGTCAAGTTTTGTGAGGACGGCATACTTTCTGGATCGTGCAGCAAACTGGTGCGCATACACATTACCATCTCCAGTGATGGTTTGCCATGCTTTAGACACGGCGGGCTCACCTCGACGCAATATTTTAGATGAGGTCACAAACGCCCTAAAGAACTTACAGGAGGTATCCTCCATAAGGACACCGAAGGCTCGATGAATCGCCCACAGCACAGGAAAACCCTTGCTGGTAGCCTAGTGTCTTTGACTGTTAGCCTCAGCAAGACGTTTCCGGCTTCTTTATGGGGGCGCGAAAAACTGAGTGTTTCCCGTTGAGTGCACGATGTGATATAGTGAAGAATAAAGGTCGGTGGTGCTCGTGTTGTGAATCTCTGTATGCAGCAGTATACTTTTCCCTCTCTGCACCTTTCTATTTTATTTTACCCATATATTTTCATATGGCGTGACACGTTTACCATACAGTGGTTAGCTTCGTTCCCGTGGAAGTGGTCAGTCGGTAATGGTCAGAGAATATTTTGGGTTGGAGTATACACACGCATATATATATATATATATATATATATATATATATATATATATATATATATATATAACGCTGGTAATAATAAGGCTTGCACATAAGTCGGTACTACCTTGGATTTGCTGCATAAAATTTGATGCTTGTTACCATTCGTTTTCCTTTTTGATGCTATAGAGAATGTTTGGTAAGGTGATCTTTATTCGTTCAACAATGGCTACTGATCTTTTTTGCCAGTAATATTTGCTCTCCGCGACTTGACTCTTGATCAGCTATCTCATTGGTGAAACGTTTTTCCATCTGTCCACCGATGAGGTCAATCAGGAGATTACTGCCGCCAAAGAAGAGATGAAATTGCGTATGGTGGAATTAGAGGAGTTACTTTCGGACAGTAAAGCTCGCATGGCTACCTTGAAGAAAGAATTATATGCGAAATTTGGCAACCATATCAATTTAGAAGAAGATTGAAAACAATTTTCATTCTGCTTGAACATAAATATTTTATGACTGTCGCAGTTCTCTCTTGCCAGGTGGCGTACGGTCGTCGTAATGGGTTAACTTTGAATTCAAAAATGGGATTTTTATACGTTCAGTTAGTGAGATCTCCGTCTTTCTTACACTAATGATGTCCTGTTTCGGGTTTAAAATTGCATCGTTGCTTCGATGTATTCATATGGCGCTATACATTCATTTTATGTCGAATAACCGCGGTCAGTAGAATGACATCCACTCGTTACCGTTCTGTACTGCATTGTAGCTGTACGTTTTGTTTTTGTATTGTTTTACGAAATACCCACTTGGTAGCTGTGTGAACCTGTTTCGATCAATCAACGTTCCAGAACCCTCTTTACCAGATCACCAGGAATACTTTTCCATTTTTACTTAGAGAGTTTGTTACTGTTCTCGAAAGGAACTTCTGTATGATGTGATGGGCGAATTACTGTGCTGGCCAACGGCAGGTTATGCGAACATTTGCCATTATGAGTTTAGACTGATCATTCATAAACTGTTTAGAATAGTTTATTGGCTGTGGTCATTTTCATCTCACCTAAAGGCTGGAATCCTTAGAACGGGACATAATCACCACATAGATTTTCTGCAGCTGTCTGTAACGAACCGTAGTTTATTTCTTTTAAATACTCAGGCATAATCACTCACAGAAAAGCATGCTTACATCCTGACCTATTCTGTTAGATTAACTTGGCGGTCAGGCTTGTGCACTGCATCGATCTGAAGGGCTATGCTGACTAGAACTTTGATCCTTACTGGTACAACCTTGTCAGATAATCATTAGGGGAGAGGTCGGACGAAAAAAATGCGCTCAAGGTTGCTTGTCGCGCTACTGATCGCGTAAGACTGCTTAGTTAGTAAGGCAAGATCTTAGGAGCCTACGTCAGGACTATTTTTGTAATTGCCACACGGCTGTCTCCCGAATCAGGAAGTAGGGGATTAGAAAAGGTACCCTCAACCAAAGAGCATTCCGATTGCCCGGCAGTTGGTCAAGACCGCCAGCATATTTTCCAATACTGTCGGAAAACATCCGGTATCATTCACTGGTCTGAGGTAGCTTCGAATACATTCACTGCAGCAGTGTTCAGAATCAGACGTTTTATTCACTACGCCATCGGACTAGGCAAGCCACCTACTGCCAAGTGAATCATACTTGTAATTTGTTCCAGATAGAATCCCCCAAGAGAACCCTGTATCGCAGATCAGACGTTTGGAAACTCGGGGTGAGGTCCGTCAAATCAACCCCCTTCCGCGACACAAGCGACTGGGAAGTATTCGGAGTTATCATTCTCACGCTGGTCTCAGTGACACTATTCAACCATTACGACTCTGTTTTACTCTATCCCAATTTTTTTTTGCCTTCGCTGTACCCTCGGGTGATAACTGTCTTCCAAAGGCAAGACAACTGGTAAACGTTGGCGTCTTTAATCTCTGCACTCTCTGACAAGACGGTCAGTAAGCTGCTATGGCAACTACTCCCTCAGGTATTGAGCATGGTGTGTGCTGTATATCGGAGACACGAGTCTACGATTCTAGCACCTTTATCCACTTGACCTCACCTCCAGATAACTGTCGATCCATGCGTTTCTCTCTGAGGGTCTCTGGTGACGACGAAATCGAGTCATTACTCACAAACGAAAGTGATTGAGCGTTCACATATGATAATCCGGTCATACCCAATGTGAGGTCATTGGTGCAATGGTAAACACAGTTGCCTCATGAAATCGTGGCCGGAGTTCTAGTCCCGGACGTTGCAAGGTTATGCACTGCTGACAAGATCTGATGAGAGTGAAACTCGAATGTAATGCTTCTTTTCGAAAGGGGCCAACTGGAAAGTCTATGGGAATGCGACAGCTGCGATCAGTTGATGATTTTCAATTTGAAGCTGAACCTCGTGACCAGACTGGAGTGGGAATAATACTGAAATCCGAAGCAGAGCAATGTTTGCTGTATTGAATCCCAGTGAAAAGTCGCTTGTGCGCTGTCAGACTCAATACATAGCTTAAAGTCTGCTATGTAAATCAGAAAAGCGCTGTATATACATTATTATCGGCCTACGCTCCAACAGACAGCTGTTCGGATTTTACCGAGGACGCCCTCGTTGACCTTCTGAAGCGAACTAAATGCTCTGACGTCATCCTACTAGCGGGCGATTTTAATCCTCAGCTTCGTCCCCTTTATCCAGAGAAGTAGCAGCTGGGATGTATGTTTGGTGTCCGCGAACAACGCACTGACGGTAGTGAAAGACTGCTGTAGCTATGCACATCCCTTAGTCTGCATATTTGGAGCAGCGCATTGTGTTTCATGAAAACCTCCCTGTGCTTCTCAGTTGTGGACACAGTTGGGTCATATAGCAATCAGTTACAGGTGGCACCAATCTGTTAGGGATTGTCGTGCTTTTTGACGGAGGTGTTCACTTGCGATAAAACTGCATTTTTATCACGTCAATATACCTCCTGAATAGGCGTCATTCAAGTTTACCTGGCTTTGATTATGATGACGACTGTCGAGAACTTAAACGCATGCTGACCAAAATCTTCTGCAAACAGCGTGAACTCTACTTTGTTGAGCAGTCGAAAGAGGTGTAACTAGCCTTCCTGTCTGGGAATATCAGAAGGCTTTTTCCCTGAACCCTGATTGTACTCGCCGTCGAGTCGGTGTAAGCGAGACCATGTGTGAAACGAATAGTTCAATAATTAGCAGCCAACCACATTCACTTTGCAGTTGGGCTGAACAGTTTAGGTGACCTCAACCAGACTACGTAGACGACAGGACCGAAATGGTCAGTTGTCGTGTTCCAGACGGTTCTCCGTTGAAAGCAGAAGTGGTCCTATAGCTCAGGTTACTGAAGCCTAATAAGGCTCCTGGACCAGACCTCCTTTCTCCCTCTCTTTTCAAGGAAGGTGGCGAGAGAATGATATGAAAACAGTTTAAACTTCTCCAGACGATTTGAGAGACTGAAGAGGTACCTGGTGATTGGTGCATATCACCAGTAATTCCCGTTTTCAAAAGGGGGCCCGAATTCTACGTGACAGCCCCAGGCATCAGTCTAGTGTCTGTTGCGTTCAAGTTGCTCGTTGGCCTCAATTTACGTTTGCTCACTAAGGCCAGGGGAAGTTAGATGAGCAAAGAACAGGCAGGATTCCGATCCGGTCAAGGGTGCGATGATCACATTTGTACCTTGCGACGGATCATGGAGCATCGGCACTCCTATAGGCAGCCGACGTTCGTGGGTTTTTGGACCTAAAGGTTACTTTCGATTCATTTGATCGTAACGTTCTCTGGAACTGTCTTCTTCGCAAGGGAGTACAAAGGGAATACGTGCATCTGCTGAAATCACTGTATGCTCACTGTGCAAGCAGGGTAAGAGTTTATGGACAGCTGTCTCGGACGTTCATCACTTCTAGTGGTGTTCATCAAGGGTGTCCGATTTCACCTTCCTGTTCAATTTTATCATGGACGACATTCCGGAAAGCGCGTTCGAGGAGTCCAGTATTCTTGGTGTTGAACGTCTTCCTGGTGATAGGTTGACCGATCTGAAGTATGCGGATGGCATTGTCTTACTTGGCCCCTCGGTCGAAGACGTGCTTGCCAAGGTGAGTGACCGAGCTGGTTTGTATGGAATGCGTTGGAACTGATAAGTGGATTGAGACTAACACAACCACCCGAGGTGGTTGAAACGTAAAGTATTACAACTTGTTCGTAAAGGTGTGTTATTCCCAGTCCATTGGTCAATAACATGTTAAACACGACGCCCAAACTGTTTGACTTCATTCGTATTAAATTTGGTGCGGATATCCTACAAATGCGTTGGAACCTTCAAAGTGCAGTGTTGCTTCAAGACGGGAATGTTCCTACTCCTACTTTATTGCAGGTAATCCGCTTGAGACTGTTGACACTTCCACATACTTGGGTAACACTCTCTTCAGTCTGTAATATTGCTGATGAGATATCAACGACAATAAGAAAGGTACATGTTGCCTTTGCCGACCTGCCTCATCTGTGGCGTCGAAAAGATGTTCGGTTGTCGCTGAAAGGAAGGGTATATAATGCTTGTGTACGTTTCGTTTTTCTGTATTATTCGGAAACGTGGCCTGTTCGCACAGAAGATGTCAACAGGTTTGCTGTGTTTGACCATGGTTGTCTTCGCCATATGGCTTATATTAAGTGGACTGATTGCGTGAGCAATATGGCCGTTCGCCGGCGCGCATTCCGGAACGCTCGGGATGTGTGATCAGTTGGTAAACTAATCACGGTACACAGCTTGCGATGGTTGGGTCACGTACTCCGTATGTCATCTGATCGTTCACGGTACCGGGCATTATATACTGAGGCCACCAAAAGTTGGGTAAGATCACGTGGTGATCAACCAACAACGTGGTTACGAAATATGAAAACCCTGACTGCTTCATTGAACAAGGTAGGTAGGTGTCGCCTGCCTGAATGTGGTCCTCGTGATCACTGAAACCACTGGTTAGAGACGCTATCCGAGATGGCGGTGTGTCGCAGTCAGTGGCATACCTGTATCCATACCATGTCTAATTCTTCCGCCTAGACTTCTTGTATTAATTTTCAAACTTCTTAGTAACGTTTTCTTCTAGGATATTACACGTCACTGTTGTGGTGAGCGGCGACCCGAGACACGGTACCGTCTGGTCAAGTTCTTGACTGTTATGATGATGACGATCTGATGTTGAAGACACACACGGGCAAAACATTCTGTTGCTCGCTAATCAGCTTCATTGAATCGAAATTAAGCGAGCTATTTTGATAGAAGTTCAATCTGGTCGTACCGGCATGTTATGCACGATCGAAATCGAATGACCGACCCAGGCTTAATTGACTGTCCTTTGAAAATTGTGGTGCATCGTTGAGGCATAACAGCCAACGCCATAATGGCCGGTAATTGATACCGTTTATCGCTTTAAGGATCTGGAGAGGTATCGTGTGCTGATTACTAAGCAATTACCTCCTATTTACAAATGGATTCACCCCTGTGGTCACGAAATATGAAAACCCTGACTGCTTCATTGTGCAAAGTGGGTAGGAGTCGCCTGCCTGGATGGGGTCCTCGTGATCACTGAAACCACTGGTTAGAGACGCTATCCGAGATAGCAGTGTGTCGCAGTCGGTGGCATACTTGTATCCATACCATTTCTAATTCTTCCGCCTAGACTTCTTGTATTAATTTTCAAACTTCTTAGTAACATTTTCTTTTAAGATATCGCACGTCACTGTTGTGGTGAGCGGCGGCCCGAGCTACAGTACGTCTTGGTCAGGTTTATGGCTGTTATGATGATAATGATGTGGCACCCATGACAGTGTTGTCTGTGTCATAACCAAGTTGTTCAGTGACTTATGCTTATATTGACATGCCACCCCCATTGAGAGTCATCCAAAACGTGAAAATTTCCTGCTTTTTAGTATGTGATGCACTTAACCATAAACGTTCACGAGTGGCCATCAACAGTAATATTCTTAGACCCTAAGGATTGGTTATTTCCAACACTAGCCTGTCTCCTTCAAAGGCTTGCTCTAGGGAATTTATTTAGTTCTATGTTTGTGTATTGGTGGTGTGGTGAGTTTTGCACAGCCGTTTTATAGTCTCGCGCTCAGTAACGATGTGTGAACTGATTCGATCAGACTGGTCTGTATAGTTATATATTTTGCAACCTATGATTAGAATATTTTGTTTTCTTTCTCTGCGCGCCTTGTACCTGAGACTGCAAAGTTTTATTTTTATTTTGCTAACATCAATTCACTGATTTACTAGGCTAAAGATGTGTGTTCGGGAATAGCAAGGACAATCCATTCCTCCGTCACTTTTAGTTCTGGAAAGACCCGGTTTTCGTTAAAAAGAAAGTTATGTTGAACTCAAAGGTAGTTTATCTGTTACAACTGGATCGACGTTGTACGGACGCATAAACAGATAACAGAACAACGGTTGATAATACGACGGATAACGTAACGACGGCTAACGGTACTGAACAATGGACTGCGGAGTATACACGATTAATTCGTAACTTCCCGGCCAACCTAAACACCCGAGGCCAACGCATAAACACAGGAAGTAGACTGACCTTTAAGCAAAGTTGTTTTGTGTCGCTCTGTCCGAAGACAACATGATACCAAACTAGTTCATATTTATAGGGTTCATGAGCACTAAGAAAATATGGTCAAAAAGTGGACGAAGCAGAAATCCAGACAGTACAGTGGTGCCCCCAATTGAAGGACGTGCTTGTTAGTGGGGTGCTAAAAATGGCACGAAGGCTGAGAACGCTCGGGCAGGGCACAGAAGCATGCCGACTGTGAAGGTTATTTCCAACAGTAAGGTGCCTAGTCCTCTTGCAAGGCAAATAAAAACATTTCCGGGGAATTGGAAACTTCCCGGACACTACTGTACTATGTTTGGAAACTTGGTCTCTCCTTGGTTAGGATGCAGATTGGCTCGCCATGTTTGGTTGGTGATATCTCCGTCAATTGTCTCTCACCGACTGCATTGGCAATGTGTGAACGTATTTTGAAACTTCTTGGATCTGCGAGAGATCGACTGAACAATAATTCACTTTTCGATGGCTTGGGCGAGTGTTCCGTATAACGGGACGACGCCCACATTGTACATTATTCGTCGTGGTCATCAGTGGTCGTAGAAACGTGACCAGAGTTCGTTGGCATCAACTGCTTCGTTGACTGGGATTGCTTTGTGCGACTGGCTACGTCGTAGTCCCTGTGGTCACTGTGTTGATAGGATTACCGTCCTACACCAATACACAGTGTAGTCCCTTGCACGTGATTGGCGGAAAATATTTTCAGATAATTTTATTACTTATAAGTAGTTTGGCAGATTTATGAAGTTAGATGAGACCTAACTGTGAAAAGCCAGGGCTTCGGCTGGATTCGAACCGGCGACAGAAACACCATGCCTCTACGCGGCAAGCGCTCTACCAGATGAGCTAAGAAGCCACGCCAGTTGGGTCTCATCGAACTTCATAAATCTGCCAAACTACTTATAAGTAATACAAATTCTATGCTCAACAATGGCGTTGGTGGATTCCAGCGTGAACTGTTTGAGAAACGCTGCCGGGGCAGTCGATCCCCTGGATCATTTGGTGGATTCTATATGAGACAGTGGGACGGGTGGGTAACCGAGTCCAAATGTGAAATTTCCGAGCTCCTGGCGTGGCTTCGTAGCTCATCTGGTAGAGCGCTTGCCGCGTAGAGGCATGGTGTTTCTGTCGCCGGTTCGAATCCAGCCGAAGCCCTGATTGTTCACAGTTGGGTCTCATCTAAGATAATCTTATGTTGCATTCTTCTCTTTTCGCTCGTGGTGAACGGTCACCAGGATCATAATTCTCTTTAGACTCAAGCCTAGATGTGTGCGTAGGTATGTTGCTCAGTATGTTTAACTATCCTACGTTACCTGTGCATTTATGGAAAACGTTCTGCCGTTCGGCGTACTTCGTTGGGGTTTCACTCACCTGATTGCTTATCCGTTAAAGTAGCCGCTACATCAATTGCCATGGATGGTCTAACATTAACCTTTGTTTTGTCGCTTTATTTGAAAAACAAGGTTAGGAAACGGAACACAAAGGTTGATTACTGCGTTTTTTTTCTTCAAATGTGAGACCTCGGAGGTTTGTGGTATATTTTTGGACATGTTCCAATCACGGATGTGCTGGAAGCTTTAATCTGTCGTTCTATCTTTTAACCTTTTTCGTCCAACAAAAATTGGTCGGGACCTACTAGTGATCTACTGATGCTTTACTGCTGATCTATTCTGATTCCCTGAAACTCGATCAGTTTCACATCACCTCATCAACCATGGTCAATGTGCGCCATATTCCATACCACAACTCTCGTTTAGGTTACAGAATATCTAATAATGGGGTGGGCTTCTAGTCTGAGATCCGACAGGAGGAACTTATGTAACTGAATGGAGGATATGGCATTTACAAGCGGAATGGATTCCAACAACGGTGGCTTACGGAAGTAAGAACAAAAGCCGCAGAGATCATAGTACAATGACAGGACGTCCTGGTCTTGTTGCGACACCGTTAAGTTTGACGCATTTATTTAGCGGTTGGATTTTGCAAGGTATAGATTGGGTTGTTGGTAACCATTGTTTTGACGCTCTTCATCATCGTCTTATTGCTTAATGTCCCTCTGTAGCGCGTATGCTAGATTATTACTTGTTGGTCAAGATTTTTGAACTCACCCGCGTCATCGACGTCAATTTTGTCCTATCAAATGGCCGCTGATCAAAGTTTTGAGACTAACCCTCAGTTATATATCTTTGGCATGTCTGTAGTTCTTGGTGGTTGTAACCCAGAGGCTTCGATGGTCTCATTATATGATGACGCTTCTCGGTTTCCGTGTAGTTTACGGGAAGAATTATGTTTTCCTTCGATTTTTCACAAAAGGTGGGCTATTAGTGTCGCTCAAAAGAACGTGTTTTCACATAGTTCCGAAAGCTCGCATTAAATTGGATTGGTATACCGTTCCGTGATTAGAGTTTAAAACATTCACATTACTTTTCACTCAGTATTAAGTCATTTGAACCATGTAATCACTGCAACACCCATTTAACGTACAAACGGTTGAAAACCTGATGTGTTTATTCAATTCGACAAAAAATAAGACGTTTGTCATACTTAGAAGACGAGGGTATGAGCAGGCAAATGTGTACGATCGCTCACAGAATGGATTTTGATCGAATCGTTCGCGCCAGTCATCATGTATTGGCTGTTTGTTTCTGCATTTTGCATCAGTAATGTTCAAGTTTGATTATTGTGAATAACAGTTATTCCGGTATTCTGGAAACTGCCAGTGTCGTCTGCTGTATCCCGATAAATTAGACATACGTCGCCATATTAATCAAAGACAAATATACAGTAGTGGTCTCCGCTGATGCATTACTGTAATACAACCGTGTCGATCCATCTGTTTCAGAGTGCGAACGTTGGGAATATCTGTCTTGATTTGTATTCTTAGCCTGAGCATAAGAATAAGGAGGTTGTAGAGTGGGTGGTAAGAGATTGGGCTTACCAAGACGACGTTACGATGATTGGCTACATTTTTAGGAGACCTTCAAATTAACTACTAGAAATCGGGGTCGAGTGGGGCCTAAGTGGGATTGGGAGAAGGATCAATGGTAGCATATTTTGGCCTGTCCACCGTGCTGCATTCAGCAGATGGGGCAACCTGGTTTATATTTCGAAACGGCTGATGCAATATAAAATTAATAGTGTCGTCAAAAGTAATGGTATCTCGACTGATATCGCCAAAAATCTGTTGTAAACCCTAGAAAAAATATGTTGATTCGTTCACCGATTAGTAGTTCGCTTGAGAGAAGTCGGATTATTCTTCTAATAAAATAAAATTCCCGTTCCTGAGAATAACGCGACTGTCCCCGTTAATTACTCCTAAATCAAACCAAAAGACGGATGATAAAAGCAACTTTGTTCCGTCCCAAAAACGCGCGTGTCAAGGAAGAAACTACAGGGTGTTTACAGGATGCGTAGAGACCTACAAACATCCGATTCAGAAGGTCGAAGGACAGTTATGAAAAACAGTAGATAAGGCTACTAAACTACCAATGATCATAACAGAATAAAGGTCGAGCAGGTAAAAAAGGGCAAAGATTACCTCTCGATTATTCTGAGCATTTCCGATCAGGTAAAACCTTTTCCCCTGAAAGAATGCGATTTTTGGACGGAAAAGTTAGGTTCCCTAACAGAATCCCAGATCTGGATGGGCGAACGCTTAGGATTCTTAACCAAAGCCTTCAGATCAAAACGCTGTACCACACATCATCGGGTGAGTGACAGTGTGTTAGACCTTGTACCTTTTTCCGGAAAACAGTGCGAAACTTCTCTCGATCTCCAATCTGGATGACCACGGAACTGTAGTGTGCTAGACTGCTACTTATCAGCCTGTGTGGCGTGGTGGGCTGTCGTTGTGATAATCGTATCGTCTAACTTAGCCCAATAGGTCATGAAGATGTACAAGCCGTCACATCGCTTGAGGGTTCAGTCTCGTTGGAACGGATGGTTTGTCATGTGGTCATCTAAGTGTCTACAGACAGACACACGTGAGAGATGCTAAGAGGTTTATTTCTCTATGACCAACAACATTAATCTCAAACTGACGTCGAATTTGCAACGCACCCATCCAATTGTGGGTTCTGTTAAACACCAGGGGTTTGGCTATTCATAGCGGTTATACACCCCCAGCTGATCAGTCTGTTTCTCACGTAATATATCAGTTCAGTGGCAGTTGCAATGAAGCCTACATAAACAGAACAGATGGATGCTTACATCAACTTACGGCGGAGGCGATTTCTAAGTGGTTATCAAATGTAGCGTCAAAAAACGAACTGCCAGCTGTAATAAGCTTGAGGAACCCGGCCTTATCGATCGCCAAACGCATCTTAGCAATCGGTCACCTGTCGAACCGTTCAAGATATTGTTACGTAATCGCAATCCGAAACTGCTAGCGATTGTTGAAGCAATGCTAACCAAACAACACCAGCACAGAGAGCGATGACACAATCAGTCTCCCTGTCAGGGAATTAGCTACATTGTTAGCGCACGAAAGGTCAAAACTATGTGGTTGATTCATCCATTTGTTGTTGTTATGTGCAGTTTGTGCAAAATTTGATGGTTTTGTGCCGGCGATTGATAGGAGTAAATCGAAACGTTAGCATCTCGTGACATGTCTTCCCTCTGTTTTGACTACATGCATAAAAAGAACGCGAGGTTTTGTTTTAGGAAGTTTAAAGTGCCTCCATGAATTGTTCGGTGTAAAGGAGACAACCTTTCTTTGCTTATTCGACGTTCTATATAAGTCACAAATTTATTCTTCTCCAGCTGTTCAAATTTGCATGTTGAAATCTACTCCCTTCATTCAGTAGCGATATCTTACTCTGAGTTTGCCGTTCTTTGATGGTAACTACTGCACAGGAAGTTGTATCTGATTTTAGCGCGATAGCGTGCTTAGCGCTTAATTCCCCCACTGCTTCAAGGTGGTCAGTCGTGAGGGCATATCTATCTCAGACTGACGTTATTATGGTCTCATGGAACCAGCAGTTTAGTTTGCGCGTGATCCATCCCGTTTAACTTGTCAATTTTTGATATTTGCTCCATGTCATTAATCCGATGCGCTCAAGTCTGTCACGTTTGGCACTTGTCGGAAAACAAACAAGTGGTAATGTGAAGCCCTGTCACATATGAAGACTTAGCGGCGACGCCATAGGATATAACATCAGGATTGGACAGTCAGCTTCAGTCTTATACCTTTTGTTATTCCCTAAGTTCTTTGTTCTTTATTAAACCAACCGGAGTGTAGCTTGTGACGGTGCATGTGCCATTGCTGCCAGCCCGTGACACATCGTGATTTGTTAATATTCATGTGCACCTGTGAATCCGCATTCGTGTATAGTGAATAACAGCTGCTTACTACAACCAGTTTGAGAACTCCTGCCTATTACCTACATGGAAGGTTTGAATTCAAGTATAACTCCCAGCATTGCACGGAGTGCATTCACAAATTAGATACGAGCAAATACACATCAATCCACCGATTTTGTTTGCGTGGGAGTCGTTAATGATGTAGCGACTAATGACCCCGGCACTTCGTTGGCCTCGCGGAGGCAATGAGGTTAGTTCATATGACGTTCACTTCGCTAGTCCGTTTATGGTCCGTATGTCTGAATGTAACGGCGCATGGCTAGAGAGAAGAAATAAACCCTAACTAAGGTTAAAGAAAGGGAAGGACTAAAACTTCACTACCAGAGCACACCTATGTCTAACATGTCCAACATCAAGAAGTTCACACCTTGCAATCAAACAGCTAAGCAATGAATAAGGTTAAGGTGCCATCAGCAGTACAACATCCCTGGGGATTTCACTGTTTTTCGTCACCGGATGCACTTCACCTCACGACCTGGCTGGAGGACGACATTCCCGCCATCTTAAAGAACATGTCCAGCTACCAATTTTTGGAGTCGAGAGCGTTATACATTGGTCAACCCGTTGATGGGTGACTTCAGTCTTCCAAGCCACACTGCGTCTGTCTACTTCAAACCTTGTACCAGTCGGTTCTGGCATTGTCAACAAATACTCGGTGAGGCCGACAGCTAACCTAGATCCTTTTGTATGACCTAACCTTCAAACACCAGTAATACTTAAAGATTAGGCGACTGAACTTGTGTGACTGTCATTACGAAATGCTCGCTTTCTAACCTTGTATTTGTTTACCCGTTGGTACTGTCCCATACGAACGATGGAAAGCAGACATCAATGGTAAACCGTCGTGAGTAGCCAGGTTTCGTAGTATGGTGAGGACGAACGATCACACTATACTATTGGTCGTTAGTAAGACAGAGTTACTTGTTTGAATATTGAAGTAATCTGGGGAAAATACAGGAAGGAACACTGGAATGCGCCCTGACAGGAAGTGATGTTTTTCGTACATGAACTTGGCTTTAGCAACCGTGGCGTCCGCTAGATAAGTGTTACATCGAAGTGAGTGTTTTTGTTCATGTTGTTGATTTTCCGAATAAGCAGTCCATCCGCCATCCGCACTCTTGGCTCATAACAATAGTCTTACTAGTTCACGGCTGTCGTAATCACCTTACGTGCGCTGCCCTTAAGTCTCGGAGAGAAGCCTGTCTATTGCCAGAGATACGCAAAATAATCGTTCTAGCCCTGGAAGTACTTTTGCAGCTACCGATGCAACTTCCCAACTATATAAACCGATGATCGACCCCCATAACTTCTTTATTCAACGTAAAATTAACTTAATCGCAGAAGTCTTGTACAAGTACTTTGCAGTTTAAGACCGCATTGTGCATTTCGAAGTAGTTTCCAGTACTCAGGATATCCATTAAACTTATCTTCGCTCCCTGATTATTGTCAAGCAGTAGTACCTTGTCTCCAACGTCTTCATGGTCATTCAATCTTCTGGTAAGTAGAAAATGCACGCCTGCATTTTGTGAGCGCGCTTATCAATCTCGAATCATCTTCTGTACTGAAACATTTGCAAAAAGTTGGCAAAAGTGCACAACCTTGACACATGTTCTTCGTATGGAATCTGATGCACAGTTCACCGTAGACTCTGACTTGGTTTGAAATATGGAGAGAAAGCATCGGCAGTACGTGCGTACACTTGTTCCACACACGCCTGCTATCAACAGTCCGTATAAGTGCGGATGGATTCCGTAAGTCATGTGCACCTTTGTAATCGAAAAGAGTGACAACTGGCCGCTATCTGGTTGGCGGTGACTGACTTCGAAAATGTAACTGCCTTGCCGAGTGGCTACAGCTCCGGGTCGTTTAGCCACTTGCACATTTCATTAAATCGATAGAACGTGACGTGTTAACACGTATTCTGTCCCTCTTTTAGGACTGTGGACTCCATACGTCTACTCCTGCCCGATCATTCTATCGATTTCTGTTTTGCTATTTAGCGACACGCGAAAATGACTGTAATATTACATTCACCCGCGTCACCTTGGTGTACTGTTTGCGAAAAACCGCCACTGTGTTTTGAAGTGGTCGGAAGTAGGCAGTTATGGATTATTTGGGATTGTTACGTGTTTCCACAAAATGCTGTTCTTTCATAGGCCCTCTATATTCAATTACTACGACAGTTTTTAGGCTACAGGGTCTAACCGCATTTTGGTGCTCTACCTACCGGTTGTAAAACGAATAGTACTGACATATTTGATTGAATGTTTTGTGAGTAGCAGGTCGGCTAGCTTGTATTATGATATACTGCTTCTCGAAATTACATCAATCCACATATGATAGTGTGAATGATTTCATCGTCCGAATTCAACAAACCCTGCGTGACCGCCGTTACAATAAGATCCCTCATTCAAAATTCGAACACAATATAGCCCCACTGTTTGATTTCGGAACTCCGGACTATTATAAGAAGACGGGTCTAACTTGACTTGAAAGTATATCTAAATCATTGTCAGACATTGGGTAGAACTTACCAAACAAGTATTCACGTTTCCATATCTGAGAAACGCGAACACTGTTCAGGTTGTTTTCAACCCAGCCGACGGGTCACCGGGGCATCCGAACAAATCACTTGCTAGTCAGACGGCGACGCCGTAAGCAGACAATTTGTCACCTTTGTGGAAAAATTGGACATTTATCTCTAGTGCGTCGCCGAAAGTTCCTCTGCAGTCAGAGCCAATTTCTAGAGGAACTAGTGAAGTCTGTTAACGGTTGTATCTAAAGCGACCTGTGTTTAACATTGTTTTAAGTTCTATGATAGATGCTGTGGATACTGACGCTGTCCTTTGTAGCCAAAAAGCGAAGTTCAACTCCTTCGTATAGAGATTGATATTGTTGCATCGATAACGATAATCAGTGCCGTTTCGGTCAAAAATGTACCCAAAATTTCGGCGTTTCGATCAACTGCGCAGTTATACTGAACAGCCGACTCGGATGCTGAAAGAAACACCCTAAATGTCAAATGTTGCGACGAAGAGCGAAGATTGCCAATGTGTGTGGCGACTCAGGGTTGTTCGAACCGACTTTGCCAAGATTGGATACAAAATCTGTCATACACCTTAGGTACAGTAAACGCGGTTGAAGGACAGCGGAAATTGGAGGGTGCCCGGTACAAATATTTTTACTTGTTCGAAGGCGGACCTGGCCAGTTAGGTGGCTTTCAGGCTAAAATTAAACTATTGTAAAGTTGAAGATCACTCACACTTGATCGCAACCTTTGCATCCAGATGGACTTTCCAGCTAGCCTGTCTCGAAAACAGGCACTAGGCTGGATATTCACTCTTGTTAGCTGGTCAGCAGTGCATATCTGTGCCACTACCGGGATTAGAACTTCGGTCACATCTTAATGTAGCCACCGTGTTGACCACTGCGCCGTTGATTTCACAGTAGGCACGACCGAATTATCACATCTGAACGCTCAGCCACTTTCGCTTGTGAGTACTGATCAGGTTGCCCGACCGTCTTTGCATGAGACACAATAATTTTCCTGTCAACTCAAATTGACAACCCCGCCATTGGGACTCGCGAGATTAGTCGAAGTCTCAGATTTCACCAAACATGCTGAGCACTGTTTTCCCTAGGGTGAAAAGTCGAATAGGAATTAACTCAGTTACAAAACGGATGTACAGGTATTTCTGTAGAACGTTGCTAATAGGGAGCATTGTTTAGGACAAATGGATGTGTTACTGATAAGTAGTTTGGCAGATTTGATAACTTTTGAAGAGATCCAATGGCGAAAATCCTGAGTTTCGATTGGATTTCTACGCAACCGTCTTCCCAGGAGTACCGTGAATAATTTAGATGAAATGATCGGCTTACGATGCAACATTACGATGGCGTCGAAGAATGTTAAGTTTTTAAAACAGTTGTTGATGATGACGTTTATCCCAGACAGTTTTTCAAATGCATACGCAGAAGCAAGTTGAAACCAACGTCAGCTAATTTAAATCGATTGGATCTGTTGTCCCTGCTCGCCCTCTCACGCGTCCCATCAAGTGACAAGCCGTCCAGTCTCACTGTCCCAACCTGCACATGCCCATTCACCGGCCCGAATTCTCTCTTCCACACCCGAACGCACGCATGCGCGCAGTCACCAACTTCACACTCCTCCAATTTGAACGCTTCAATTGGATGTGATTCAGTGCGGTCGATACACCGGCACGCATGACACGGTTGGATCCGGATCGGAACAGAGAATAACACAACTGTGCAAGACAGAACATGGTGCAGGCGAGCGCCACTGCATTAAGCTTGTACACTGATCCCATCAAAAAATATCCAAACTATTTGACTTAACCGTTTCATTGACTATCGTCGAGATATCGTTATTTGTTAGTGGGTACTCAAACTATCACGGCTAGGAGTTCCACCATAGATTCAGTGCTCCCAGGTGGCGTTGATAGATTCCAGCGTAAATTTATTGAGAAATCCTTCTTGGACAACCAGTCTGCCGGATCATTTACTGGATTCCATATGATACAGTGTGTTGTTTGCGCAATGGAATCCAAATCTGAAATTTTTGATCTTCAGACGTGGCTTCTTAGCTCAGCTAATAGAGCGTTTGCGGCGTATAAGCATGATGCCTTTGTTGCTGATTCGAATCCAGTTGAAGGCCTAATTTTTAGCAGTTGTGTCGGCTGTAAAGTGGTGGATGGTTCTAAATCTACCGGCCAGGGTACCATATACTAGCTTGCGATAACATTAGAGTGGGAAAGGCAGACTGGCTAAATTTGCCCTCAAATTATTCTGCCCATCAGTCTAACCTTCCGGACGTATTATGAATGCTGTGTTCAGTTTCACTGGCAGCGGTTTGAATGAGCTGGGAAAGTCTGTCTTGACCAGGAAAACGATCTCAGATTCGTCAGCCTTCTCAGTCAACTGAGCTTCCCTATGTGCAAACAAGATTTGCGTGAGCTTCTTATGGATATCCTTCCATACCTCGTTATGAATTGCTAAGAGGATTGCTCCGTGTGATATCCAGCAGTTCTAGGAAGTTTCCTGCTACCTAATGTTTATGTTACATGCAAACCTCGTATGTTGCGTACTATGGTACCTGCTGCCTGAATGGCATGTGAGATTCCGGTTAATTGGATGTTGGTTTCTTCGAGGTTAAAACTGTTGCGAATGCACTCTAAGCTAATTTTATGCATATATTTACCACCGGTTTCTTGACATATAGTAATTGTGGTCGATGAGGTCGTTGCATTGTGAAACTATGAGCAAAACAACGTTGTACCAACGCATGATCGGAGTACAGTTATGTGTCCCACAGAGAACGACGGTCCTGAAAAAAAAACTAATATATTATCAACACTGAGATACAGTATATCTGAGACCAGGTCAGAGTAGGAGCAGAAACTACCAACTGGCAAGTTGACGTATTGGTTAAAAATAACCTATGACTGATGCATGTTTGCAGCAACCGCTTGTAATTATGAGGGCGATGTGATTTGGTAAATAACTGTCTGTCTTCTTGCTGTTGTAGTGTAAGTACATTCGGTATTAATAAGGTCTAAGAAGTAAATAGGATACGACGTCGAGTGTGTTTGGCTATTAGTGTTTGACAATCAAGAATGAAAGTACGAATTTCAGAAATGTACCAGTGTCCGACTTCTCGCTAATTATTTACGGTCTAAGTGGTAACGATTCCATATCATACTTGTTGTAAGGATCGTTTCACATCAAGCACCAATTTTACCTATCTTGTGGGTGCACTGGAAGCACTGTTAACGATACTGCCGCTAAAATAGCCACATAAATCCATGTAAGGAATCGGTATTCTCGAATGTGAGCAATCAATATTTTTATGCTGCAGGCTGACTAACGCGAAACCGTTAAGAGTTATGAGCTATCTAGATACACAGCTTATGAACAACTGGTTTGCATTTATGAGCTTTTGCAAGTATGAACGTTTTATTTAAGAGATAATGAAGCTGCCAGTCGAAGTTATATTCTGTGATTTGTATACGGCGTCATGTACTAAAGGGGCCCACTGCAACGTTCTTCAGCGTCTTGTGTACGCCAGTGAAATTGGACTGGAAATACAGTCCACAATACTTTGATTAAGTTGTGGATTCACGGAGTTATACAGTATGCACTTCCTGAGTATTAAAATATGATCAGAACGCACGAGACGTAAAGAGTAGGTGTTAATACCTTGAGAACCGGAAGCTGGAAACGCCAGTCGGAAACCTGTGTATGCACTGTGTAACACGTGTCGTCAAACGGACTGTTGGTGTACCATTACCATGAATGTGGATACACATGCCAGCTATGCAAAATGGTTTCTATGTCCATGGTTTTACATATGCGGCTGCCTTGCAACGGATATCTAACGATCAGCAACCTCTTAAGCCAAGTCTGTTTTGCTGCCACAACAACGGATGAAGCGACGCACGCGTGATTGGAAGACCCAGGGCCATACGCGTTCGAAATGGAAATGTTTGGTGGCCTCTGGGTGACCAAGCGTCTTTCTCTTGATCACAACGAACAGGCACATTAAAATTCAACAGATTTGTTCTGGAACTGATCCCTCATTCTGATCACACTTCAAATAACTCTTCGACTGTAGCCTCGTAATTTCTAAGTACGTATCGCACTTAGAAGCAAGCTGATGGTTTTCGCTGTATAGTGTTGGGCGTGGTCCACAATAACTTTTGGATGTACCAACAGATAATGATATCTCAGCGATCGTCGTTAGAAGAGCCAAGTCCATACTTTACAGCTTTATTGCTTGAGTTAGCCTACCAACTTAATTCAGTAGCGTTCGTCAGAACCGTGTCTGACGGTGCCGACTGGCGGTCGAGTCTGTTATTGTTGCTATTTTGATCCGGGCCTAAGAGCGACTTGCCTGTCCGTGCGTTGACCGCATCAAATTTTACCCAACTGAACAACCTCATTGTGTGCGTTTGGTTGTACTAAATTGTTGTGGATGCCGTACCGTTTGCGTTTGCGGTGGACCAGCGAACGTCAATTAGACCTGACACGTGATGCGACCAAGGAGTGGTTGAGGTCACGGCTAGGTAATTGTTCTTCAGCGAACAGGTTTACCAGTTTGTTTTCAGTTTATATACAGACAGACAGAAAGAATACTTACTAACAGTTAGATGCAGTTCTTATATAGCCACGACTTTAGACACAGATGTGAGCTAAAACAACAGAGGTTGAGCTGTTTGTATAGAGTCGTTGAGTATTTTCAAAATCAACTCACTAGGGATGATCAGAGGTACACTGTAGTTTTGGTGACGAGCACAATAGTTGTTAAGAAACTGTCATACCGTTCCTCAGTGATACACCCTAAATCTTCTGTTAGTTCTATTTTCTCACACGTTACTGTTAGTTGTTTACTCACCAATGTTGTTTCACATTGTCAACTTAAAAATCTTGCGCATGTGAAGCAGTTAGACAGGTGTGGAAGCTACCCAAAATGACTTGAAAGGTTTTGTCGAGGGGCCGTAGCTAACCACTAGTCATTCTATGTAAACAGATATGAACGGAAGTCTGCGTATTCGATGTTAGCATTGTGAATTTTCACCTCGTCGATTGGGAAACTACCTGTCACACGAATTCTAAGGAGGCAATTGCCAAGTAACATAAAGTTATCTACAAAGTGTATAACTGTTGCTCAAAGAGTACAGTAAGAACGAAATCGATTTCCAGAAGTTAGTGTAACATTTCATCATGGAGCATTTCCTACAGTGTTTATACTCTTACTTTATTTCTATCGGAAAACTAACGACGATCATACTTAATATCCTGTTCTGAAAGATGCGTAATGTTGAAGAAGTGTTCAAAAACAGAATACTCAAAAAGGCTGCATGACTCGGAACCTCTCCTATTGGGGCAAACAACAATGAGACAATTTAGCTTCATCACACATACCAGAAATTAGGTCATCTTGATTCACAAAACCTCCAACTAACGGCTATTTTGTCGTTATGCAAGAATAAAGGCATAATATGCCTTCCCCATCGCATGTTTTTAATAGACCAGAACTTATTTGCTGTTAGACATCGCACACATTGGATTTCATTGTTCAGCTTTGTAGTTTCAGAGAGATTGCCTGTGAAGTTTCCTACGGTACTCAAGGGAGACTTGTGTTCTGGTCAACCCTCACTGTAGCTTGAGTGATTAGTTACCGAACCTGCTACCGTAGATGACTAAGTGCAAATCTGTCGCAATGTCATTGCTTGGTCCCAGCGATCGATACTGGCATGTCCATTTGCATCACACATCCTTTGTTGCATCCGTTCATTTTCCCGTTACTTGTGTAAGTTTTTAAAGTTATATCAGTTCCCAAGTCAATAAAAAGACAAGAAGACAGGCGGAAATCTTTCTTTTGCCCTAAGAAATTTGAAAACTGTTTGCTTAATCTTGCATGGTTGAAATGAATTTCGACTTCGATGTACAACCGACGGAAACATGTTTCGATGAACCTCACTAAAGTGTAAATTTTACCATACCAGTGAGAGGACGGGCACTGGTATCGCCTCTTCAGCACCACCGAATAATAACAAGGAGTATACGTAAAACTATTGGACTGGGGTGAAGAAATAAAAGAGATGAATGGGCTGCAGGACACAGGGTTAAACTAATAAATAAGTGGAGGTCGAAGTTTCAGGTATATGTGTTATGAGCCAAGAATGCGGATGGCACGTGGGTAGTTACTTCAACCGAGCAACACATGGGTTAAGCGTTTAAACGGGACCACAAACAAAATCACTCATTTGCATACAGTACTCGGTCCAGACCGTCTCGGTAGTCACAGACACCAATGCTCAGTTCTTTTAAGTAGCAAAGACCATTTTGGGCGATGCTGCACTCCGATGTTCCTTCCTGCATTTTTCCTGCGGCTTGTTCGATATCAAAATATATGCTGTGGCCCCACTACTGAATAGCAGTCGTGTGAGTAGTATATTACGATCACTCATCCTCCCTATATAAGTATTTTTATTTACATAACGCTTACTCGAGACAGCTAATCGCGACCTCCTCGGCGTACAACGGAAAACACGGATGGATATAACGCTTAATTATTCCGAATGTCGATCCGAGGTTAATCTGATGGCCCGAGAAAAATGTATGTGGCGACGGACGAAACGGGGAGTTTGCGCAATCCTAGGATCAGGGAACTAGATTACCCAGTCACATTCTGAACCTGTTTGGCGGATGTTCCTTTATCCTGGAGTTCAAGCACCTGTTAGTCCTACACATATGACTTTCGCCATCGTTACACACAAATTCACAATCGCAGTTTATATCGGCACGAATTGTTCGTTCTTCTTTTACTGCAATTTCCGTTGGTGATTACGATTATAGTCACATTGTAAGCTTTGTTTTTCAACGCGATGGGGCGTTTCGTAGTTCGAAATGAAAAAGCGTAATGTTTGATTGGTGTGTACTGGATGTTGATTTTTTCTTCTCGACCCTGGAAACTTTATCCACTGCTGTACATTGCTGTTTGTGTCCATCGATAAATCTCAACGGACATCCATTATCCTGCAAAATATTAGCCGTAGTTTCAAAATTGAACACCACCCACACTCGATCGCAGTCTTCGCATTCAGATATGCCTATCGGCTAGTCCACTTCGGCAGGAAGCACTAGACTCGAGTTTTGCTCTTATTAGAGCTCATCAGTAGTGCATATCTATTGAACAACTACGTCCAGCGCGTGCGAACGACGTCCTTACTGATGCTCGCTTTTTATTCATTGCTGTTAAGCTTGTGCCGAGGAGTCGCGGTCGACTTTCGAGACACCTTTTTGACCCACCATGCTTACAACTGATGAGATTGTCTGGCAACGGTAAGCACTCGCTCTTTTCTAGTTCACAAGTGACAGTCAGATTAGCATGACAGGTGTTCGAAAGTTTTACCGTGCCGTGAACCTTACGCGGAGATTACGTAAACATGGTAGTATTACCCACATAACATTTCTATAATGACCGCGCCGAAATTTCTGTAGTAATTCGTCTTTCTATTATCAACATTAAAAAGTCAACAAACGCCAGGCTCCCCACGGCAGCCACATCTATTTACTGATAACGCTCATTCAGTGAGTCAAAAATTATTTTCTCCTTGCATAATCTCAGTAAGTCCATGGGACTTTTTCATCGAAGTCTCCAGACACAGTCAGATCTCACGTAAATCCCATCTTGCGCATTGGACAATCCATAAACACCGATTGAACGTCTATCGAACACATGATTGTCTTAAGATTTCCACAAAGTCCAGATTATCCGTCAAACGAAACGAGTCTTTGACAGCATACATATTAAATATCGGTTGTAATGAAATCAAGGCCTGTAACAACCACAGAGCCAGTCTACGCCTAACGGCTGCATCTACCAGTTACAAGTCTGGTGTAGCATGAATCGCCAACTCAAGCAAATAATCACACATGCATTTCAACATGTTGCCTGAAATCCGGCAGATAAACTTGATTGTTTGTTTACAACCTGGGACACACTTAATAAGCCGATCTGGCTTCAGCATTCCAACCATTCAGATTTAATATAGGTTAACCGTTTAATCTGTGACCTCGAGGAAACTTGCATACTCCAGAACACGTGTCTGGAAAACGACGGATTAATTTGGCTACAAAATAAATAAGCGAAGTTCGAAACCTTGCAATTTAAATATCTGCAGACCTATGTTTAATATGAAGAGGTTGACTGTCTATGCCAGATAAAGCAGTGGTGGCCAGAATGATTCTAGCAACACGTACGAACATTTTGATGATTGCTTCAAAAAGTATCTGCTATTTGATGTTTACACCTCGGATATTTTTCGGTAAATGATCTATTTTTGGTAAATATATTAATGATGTACTGTCGAGCTTCTGCCTAGAACCATCTGAAATGTTACCTGGACTTGATTAATATGCTATGACAACCATCCAACTTCACTCGTTTGTGATTCTCAGTCAGCATCCCTGTGCTGTTAAAAGTGATGCTTACTTTCTACAGTTCCGTTTTGGGTGCATACAGCACACAACAACGAACTTTCAACTGGAAAATGTTTCTTCGGCGACATATAACAAAAGCTGAACAGCAATGAGATTGGGAGAAATCAGGTTGTCTGTGACTCACTAGCTCTCTCGAAACCAGCGTTCACCTTAGTTGTTGAATGGTCACATACACAGGCACTTCCGGTTAATCCGTCAGTCGTAGACTGCCAAATAGTGGCACATTATGAGAAGCAGTGGACTAACAGGCATTTATCAGTCTTCTACCAATAGTAATGACGAAGGCCTATCAGTGGTAGACATCTGTACAAGATTCATTATCATCGCAGATTCGTCATAGTTTGGCATACCAATCGCACTTGATTAACTGGCGTACGGACTTTGTTACCAGCATTTTTATTCAACGATTTCTACCAAAGAAAGAGGTTACGGCTATTACAATGAAGATACAGTTTTCACAATGTACAACTTGATAGCTATTAGTAGCTATTACTTCATAACACTTGTTCGAGTCCGTGTGTGGTCTGCACTCTAATATAAAACCCTTAAAGTGTAGCAGTTTTTCAAAATTACCCAATTTTGAGATTGCCCTGTTCTACCCCATATACTTTCTCCGGTCTATTGGCTTTGAAGTGTAGTACCTTGAAAAATAGCTCGGCTCAAAACAGTCCCACGTCCAGGGGTGACGTCTCCCACATTTTCAGTGCGCTGCACAACGGTACAACTTAGCATTTAGTTTGTGATTCTGATGCGGATAGGACAAAGTGAATGCTCGGATCGATCAACCGAACTGGTAAGCGCTTGATCACAAGTTGGTTTTTGGTGCCTTATTGTTTTGCGGATCTGAGTAGCCTACAGCACTGAGACCTGTTTGAAGTTGTTTTGATGGATGCAGCCTAGCTGCTGATCAATCGCAGCTGAGCAATCTCGAAATTTTGGACATCGAGGTTATTCGACATTTATTCAGGCTCATTTACACATTGATCTGTTGAACAAGATCTCCCGATTGGGGGAAGTTGCGGATTTTAAAAAATGTCAGAATCTCACACAGCTCAAATCTTAGTAACCGGATCACTAGCTGTATGCCGAAAAAAAGTCATAAGTGTCATGTAGAACATGGCTGCTATCACAGAACACGTTGAAAATAGGCCGCCAGAAAATGGTTTTCACTCACGGGTGGAACTAATAATCGACGAGATCAACGAGGCTGTTTCCGAGTGAATACATGAAAGACATAGTGAAGTGTCTGTCCTTGCGAGTGTAACTTGTAAAAATGCAATCAACGTCACCAAGATGTTTAACATGTCAGAGGTTAAAACATCCAACAAATGAGTTCGTTGCTGGAGAACCCGATGTGGTTTAAATCTACATAAGGTAAGCTTGATCGTTCACATTAATTTTCTGCAGCTCTTTAAGTATATGAAAGATTTCCCACAGAATGTGTTCACAGTAATATGTCTAACTCATCCAATGTCATACTGGAACGCAACGAATATTGATGTGACCACATTGCGTTATCATGGTTTACCGGGGAAACCGCCGTCATTGAACCACTAGCAAACATCCGATTTGAAGTTTTTACACAGACGCTGAAATAAACAGTGTGTTGTAGCATGACCGGAGGGAAGTGTCCTCCCTTGGTTGTTGGAAAGTATGAAAATCTGCGATGGTACTATGATGTAGATGTTAAGCGTCTTTACGCTCGCGCAGTCATTTCCGAAATGCCTGAGTGATTTGTTCAATAACTAACTTTTGGACTGCCTCTGTTACACTGTTCAGAATTTATTTAGCACATTACATTATCTAGCCTGCGTGTTCCGTACAGACGGGATTTCCACGCAGAATCACAATTAGGTTTCGTTATATATATATCTGTTTCATTGTTGTTCTACTAAGCACCGCATTATTTTAGCGAAAAGACGTCCAACAAAGCACAATCCTTATTGTCCAACTCGCTAGTTGCCATGCCACACGCGCGCTTGCAATTTTGAATCACAATTCCAATCCACAACGCCCACCGGTTTCCGCTAACACGTCGTGTGCACTTCTACCCGGTTTAGGTGTTTCATCGGCGCTTTCTATTCGGGGGTCTTCTGCCTGCTATTCCTCGTCCGTTGATGAGATTTCGTCGAACGATGGCTTGTCCGGTCGCTCATCTTGTCCTCCGTCTATCCATGGTGAGTTTTGACCGTACTCCACGGCCGTGTTGAGATATTCCTGCGAGTGTTGGAATAATCACGCCTTCATTTTGGTCATCCATCCTATTTTGGCTACCACGTCTCGCCCGTTGGTCCGATCCGGTCGAGCGATGACCCATCCGGTCGCACACGCCGTCCTCCATCCGCTCGCTATGGGGTTGTGAACACATCTGCCCCTGTGTTGAGGTATTCCGCCGAGAGTTGGAATGCTCGCACTTCCTGCCTGACAGTCCACCACATTATGTCACCGTCTTCACTGATTTCTCCAATATTTAGTACTGAACCGACCAATTTGCTAGTCATTTGCATTACATGACGGTAACCGTTCGTTCCATCGCCGTCGATCCGTCGTTCGTATTTGTCATTAGGACGGGATTTCGTCGACTGTGCGTTACCGATTGTTTCCCAATTGGTACAGAAGCAACGGTGATGACTAAATATTGATGTATTGTTGTCGATGCTGATGACTGTTGAGGCAAGCAAGGAATTTCCAAAGTATGTCACAACAATTACATGGAAATACACATTCGGGGGAAAAACATCATAATGGAAATGATTGACTGAGAAAAGCTGATTATGAAATGCGCTACAAGGTGTTTATTACGTTTCAATAAGAAGCGGTATAAAAGTCTTGATATTCCATAGATACGGACATTAAAAGTGACTGGAATATATTGCTTATCACTGGAACCGACATTGGGGGCGAACTTCATTTTTTGTATACAGTAACTTTTTGCTAGCCCGCCAGCTAATGTAAATCCTTGGGTAATGCCTTCGGGTTTCGAAAACTGATGTACCAATTCGCCATTTTATCTATACTGTAAGGCCTCATACCTAGAGTACAATAGATATGATACTATGTAAAATGCATCTGAAATTACTTCACCTGGTATGACCCCTGGAGCTTCTAATACAGTGAATTTTGTCCTGCGTAATCCTCCGGGGATCGATGTTATACTCATTAATGTCTACGCTCTCTGTACCTTCGTCAGACACCTGATGCTGTTTCCTTCAATATGTGTTGGTTTTAGACACTCCACTGTAACCTTATCTGTGCAGCAGAAATTCCATATGGTGAAATATTTAAAGCTGTCCTGTATTACCGGAACGTCGTTCTGTTAATGTGGCTGAAGTGAAAATTTTATCTTGTCGGTTCAAAAAAGGGCGAGTGTAAGCCATGCAGTGTGAAGGCAGAAACGATAGTCCAATATTCTGTCTGATGTTTTCAGATGCTATCCATATACAGATTGATACGGCAGTCATAATATGACAAGCCAGCGATTTCAGATTTATTAAAGTAGAAGATAAACTAGTTTAGCAGGTACTATGTAGTACGGAATGTACCCTCTGTACTGAAAAGACGAATACCTTGTCCAGTATGTCGCATACTTGTGTAACTTCAGAGCAGTTGTCATTGGACCATTAACTCGTTGAACTAAGCCAGTGGAACATGAATCGTTAGCTGAAAGCTTTGGATAGTTCGATTTGATTTCCTCACTCGGTTATAGCCATTTCGGCGTGCAAAAGACGGAGATTCATCGTTCCGTAAGTGTGCTTACGGTGATGCTAGTGCTTGTCGCTCACTGATACCACCCCAGTCCACTTCTTCAAAGGACATCCACGAGTAAAAACGTAACGGTGGTGAATAAACAAAATCAGGGTGAATGTAGTTACAGCGGGCACCTGGCATGTTGCATGGATGGATTAGCGCGATCAAATTGTGATGCAGCGTAGAATATTGTCGCTTGAGACTTTCCCTCATCTCTGTGAATGTCAGCACGGACATTAAGCTACGTGAAACAAACAAGAATTGCCACTGTTCTGTGAGTACGTACAGATGTGAGCCCATCAAAACACAGAATCAGTTCTGCACTTGATATGAATACATTCAGGAAACTTTGGAATGGATTGAAACTGTTCGAAGTTTGACAACAGAATCACATGCTAACTGTTGGATGAACTGAGCACCAGCCTTTTACGCTGTAACAGTTTTGAGGAGCCTATTGTAGATGGGTTGAGGACAGTGTGAGTACTGTTTACTGATAACGCATCGGCTGCCATGCTGTGTGAACCAGGTGTAAAACATATATCACTTAAGAATCGAAAAATTAAAACAAGTTGAACTTTTCTAGGTCAGTGTTAGGTAGAGCTGATGTGAATTGTAAGTATCAGTGGTTTATGTGCAGTGTAAATACAAACATATGGGCTGGTTTACTTACACGTAAGACTGTTGGTGACGTTTTGTCGAAGGTGCTGTTGTGTTTCGCCTGGATGTCGTTTCCTTGGAAAAAACTGTTAGGAGGCGCATCTCACACTGAAACAGACAGGACGCATCATGCCAAATCGATCATCTAGTCCAGCACGGATGGTACGATTGTGGCTGGTGGAATGTTTCCACTCAGCCAATAAGATTGTAGCTGTACGCCGGAACGCCTATGCGCTATCTGGATTGTGTTGTATTGCGTTGCCTTCTGATGCTTTTCGCGATGCTAGTTCCGAGGTTCGCACACCCAAGGTTTCCCCAGCCTTATATTAACACGGATCGGAATTCTCAGTGAGAAAACGGTGAATCCGCAGACAAACTTCACTTATTTATTTATTCACCTTACACGAGCAGATTTCAACGTAACGATTAAGGGCGCTAGGGAAATGGACGTGAGAGAACCTTCAGCACAACCGCACGGCAGCCGCCAGAGATGACGAATGTCAACGGAAATTCCAGTTTACCTTCAGGATTCAAACAAGTGTCAGCCTAGTTGGGCGGCGTTCCCAACGGTAGTAGCTAGAACAGTTATCCTAGTGAATGTAGCCTACAAAGGTGGAGATGGCGCGGATTCCTTATATAGCTACGATCAGAACTGCGATACTTACACCAAAACAATAACTTTGATGTTAGTGGTTTGCAGTAAATTTACATTCACGAGGTAATGTGAATTGGCGCGGTGGTAGTGGCAAAGCAACTCTCACGTCACAGGGAGTTTAGGATTTTAGGGTAATCGAAGGTGATCTCACTAAATGCTTCTTGTACGTGGTTTGTTCTGGCACCGTGACTGTCATATGTGACTGTTCCATTTGATTCGTCCTGTATCTGTCAGCCATTTATGCTTATCGTTTTGTCCTATAAATTTAGAGCCCCTAGCTTAATTTTGTCTCGCTCTTCCCATAAGCGGTGTTGCCGCGTCTCATTTCTCGGTTTTGGGTCAAGCGAATGAGCGCATAACTAAGACGATGGTCCAGTTAGACGGTACATTTACGCAAAGATGTGACCAGTTGTCTCTACATAAGTAGGAGCAGATAAAGAAAAGAATACACAGGGTTGCAGCGATTTTGATTTTCATGGAAGAATTTTCAATGCTGTCCACCTACTGTTAAGGGATACGCTGCTCCAATTGCTGTTTCTAGATGTACAAACAAAACTTAAACCACTAAAAAACGATGGAACGTAGTCATCACACAATCGCTCATCCACGATTCTTGAGAGCGAGTCATGAGAGCTATCACCAAGTGTTGTATGTGTATGTGTACATCCTTTACAATGTCAAAACGTTCACCTCGTATCGGAGTGACTACTACTGTTGTGATCCAAGAACGCGGATGGCACAAGGGTTATTTATTAGACAGAGCAATACACGGGTTAAGCATGTAAATCAAACCTGACACAAAAACACTCATTTGCACGCAGTATTCAGCCCCAGATAGTCTCGGCTACCACAGATGTCAGTGCTCAGTTCCATTGAGTAGCGGGGACTGTTATGGGTGATGCTGCACCTTGATGATCCTTCTTGCAGTCTTCTTGTGGCTTGTAGGTTGTCAAGAAATATGCCAGCTACTGAATAGCCGCGGTATCAGTAGTATATTACGATCGCTGAACTCCACTGCACTACCACTCGCGTGATACATCGCGACTATGATTGGTTTACTTCTAACTCCTTCACTGGTTCAATGTCACGTTTGTACGTCTGTTAGTCAGATTTCCGTTTACGCTCGCTACGACTGCCTTGCGTTCCGATTCACGATACAACCCTAAGGGGGGGGTGCAGAACAAAGCTCTCCTCATTGAGCCTTTCAAAAATTGGGTCCTATCAACGCTTCTATTAGGAATTTGTACCTACTCCTTCGGAATGGTGACCCGAAATACAGCCACTTCCTAAGACCGCTTCATGTCTCATTTAGGGACAAAAGTGAAATAAATCAAACAATAGCGATTCAACAGGCCATGCATGACAGGACTGGAAAATCAATCATATTATGTCCAGAAGTACATAAGCCCCATAGGGTCTTACTGAGTGACCGTATATCTAGATAGAGAGTACAGGTGTATTGTCATTTACATACAATCCATCTCGCGAGAATACGGATAGTTGTGCCAGTGCATTCAGTGAGTGAAACTACTAGAAGTTTATGGCCGTCAGATCTGGATTTTCTGGTCTTCAAGTGAACCGACTAGGCCTAATAATTTATCACTGATTTTAGCAAGTCTCTGTAAAGAACGGCTCCAAACAAAATGATCTCAGTTGTGACACGCAACACGGCGCTCGCCAGCAGGCCAAACAATTGCATTAGACAGGACATATGAATGAACCGAACAACAACCCTGGAACATGTCCTGGGGTGACCAACACAGTCGCCGGTCAAGACCGAAGCCAAGCTACTGAAGCCAAGTCAATGAAGCCAACTGCTATGTTGATTTCATATATAATGCTCTATTGACAATATACAAGACACTTTTGTCGTGCCTTATTGCTGAGTCTTTTGCAATCAGTCGGAATAGATTGAGATCGTATTAACCAGCGTTACAACAGTATTTTACTGGATTAGATGCGTGACTGACCAAATTGCAATGGTTTAGTCCACTATTCCCCATCAACTTCAGGTAAGAGTGTGTCCGACGCCCACCAATCTACGAATACTGAATCGTATCTTCATGAGTTGTATGTTACTCCGAAGTTAATTTTCGCCCAAGGTCACCCTGACTTTTGAGTGACGTTTTATCCGTCATTTCAGATCCAAAAACAAAACGCATTCGTCACCCTAGTTGTAGGCATCGGCACGAACACGGACGTAGCAGAGCCTCATCAATTTTCCATATGGGAAAGTATACAGAGTCCTAGGGGACCGGAGGTAAGCTCACGAGAAGGATATTCGTTTTAATCTTCGTCAAGTACCTTGATACAAGTAGGGCTTACCTTCTCAACAAAATGCAGAAATGTTGAGTGGTATGTGGTGCGTTAAAACCAACCATCGTCGATACGACGGAAACCGGGTGTATAGCAGACGCAATGGACGAAGATATTGACAAACCAGATAGGACTGCACCGCCACGTTCATCAGTGGACGGAAGGCGGCGATGTAGCACCTGTTTATATTGACAGCTCAAGATATTATACCGACACCTCAATACGATTGAAGACATCGGCAATAAACAGCCCGTTTCTCTTGAACTCCTCTGTAACCGTACGGCACAAAGCACTGGTCTTCTGGTCGATATCTTATCGAATCCCCGTCTGAGTCTCTGATCAACGATCGTCTACTTACTGACGTCCCAAGCAGGTTGATCTCAGCAAGATTCTTACAGATCATATACATGTGCGATTTGAAACACACCGGGCTTGACTTCTTCATCAGTAAGATGCAGGCTAAATTTGCATCATCTGCTTTTGAACTTTACGACATACTTACGAATTTTAACGTGACTGAAAATGTTGGAAGGTCCACGCTGTAAAATCTCTCTGAAATATCAAAGATTAGGTTACACTATAATCAGCGAAACACGCTGCTGGTAATCTATCATTTAATATCACATTGGTTGTAGTGACCACAAAGCTATCTTATTCCATTTAGTAAGTGAACTAGGGTCAATTCTGCCGACTTGAAACTTCGTCTCCCATAGACATAAGACCTATCGCCGTATCTACGACGTTGGTATGTTTTTCACAAGATATTGGCTGATCGCTGGAATACGTGTCCGTAACTGCTCGCTCTTCAGTTTGCATTCCTACACCGTGACAGTTGTCTCAAGGCGACCTTAATGCTTCATGCGCTGCCTCGGAACTCATGCACCGCGTCTTCAAGTCTGTGTGCGGCTTTTGTCGACGTATCCAAAGGGTTCTGTTCTATCTCACAGGATTCAGTTATCAGATCGGCCCAAACCTTCGGCGCTCCTCCACCTCTAACGCACTACATTGCCGACTTCTATCGGTATTCTTTTGCCACGCTGAACGGCTCCGTTCTCCGATCTCAGCGCGGTGTTCGCCAGGGTGATCCGTTGTCCCGCTTCTATTCATCACGGCAATGGATAAGTTGTTGGCTCTATCTCAACCGGAGCCTGACTGCCAGTTCCACAACACACTGGTTAGCGGTTTTACCTATGCGACGATCTGATTATTCTAGCTGAGAACCCTACTCGTCTCTCCTAGAAGATTGCAGCCACCGCTAGCGCCCTGGAACTATCGGGGCTGAAGATCCATACGCACAAAACCAGGCTCATGTTCATCCGCGATGACCATAGACAGAACGCAACTGCTACTGCAGACGAGTTTAATCAATTCGGCCCGGACATTACTCACTCATTAAGTGCATCTGACACGGTGACCTACTTGGATATCCCGTTAACCTGGAAAGGTAAAACAAACGCTGATCACTACTTGCAACCCCGTACGATGCTAGAAGAAACTACCAAAGCGCCTCTGAAGCCACGTCAATGCCTAGAACCCTTGAGACAGCATCTGATTCCGAAGATGAACCACTCATTAGTGTTGAGCCGAGTCCACCATAACACGCTCAAAGATATAGACTGTACGATTCATCAGTTTGTTCAGTAGTGGTTCCGCCTAACTAAAGACATCAATCAACTACATCCACACCCCAATTCGTTTGAGCGGTCTGGACATCCCGAGTTTGTCCACCACTTTTTCCACCTCGCGCAAATCTCGGGTAGAGAGACTGCTCTCCAGTCAATGTCCATTTCTGCGGAATGTGTTCAAAGATAATTCGTTTGGTCCTATCTTCAGCAGATGAACGTCCCGGCACGTAATCAAGGTGTAGCGGTGACGGACAAGCAGGAATCTCACGTGGCGTGGATGGATAAGTTCTATCGTTCGTTTGACGGCCGTGGTCTTCAGGAAGTGTTACGCTCTCCACTCTCTGATCGTTGGCTATTCAATCCAGACCGAATCTCTATTCGTGCCATGCAGTTCAGTTGTAGTCTATTGCGGACTACGGTCCTAAATTCACCAGATGGCCAAAGTGACCACAGTTCTCTGCCGTGACAACTGCGGCCAACCAGAAAGCCTTGCTCATATTCTGCAATCTTGCTGGAACACCCATGACGTGCGTTGTGCCTGACACAACCGTGTGAGCAAAGACCTGGCGAAACGATTGCGCAACTTGGACTTTGTAGTCCTCGAGGAGTTGCGAGTACCAACGGCGAGCCCATTCATCAAACCCGACGTGATCGTGGTTCGCGACGGCGCTGTTGTGGTGCTTGACGTCAGTATGGTGGATGACTACTGAAGCCAACTTGCCTGGATGGACAAAGTCGCGAAGTACAGAACCGATTCTCATGATGCCACTATTCAATCGGTTCTCCATACTATGGGCTATGATACGAACTCTGTTCCTCAGTCAACTGTTATCATCTCTTCTCGCAGTATTGTATTTTTCTCTCCGTGTAGCGGTATTCTTCGATTGGGATTGTCCTCCTACGCAGTCACGGATTTATGTCTACTGACTGTTCTAGGTTCACTAAAAACCTACGACACACTTATGCGGGGAACATGGCGTCAATTGTTGCCACCTCTCTGACAGTTGACTCACTGTGAAAGGCATTTTTCTGTCCCGATGCGTTAGCCTTGACTGTGATAGCCCCTCTGTGGACTGAAGAGCTTCTGATTTTGTGAGAATGACCGTTTATTTTATTTTTTTCATTGTTTTTTCCACCGTGTATTTTCTTTTGTTACATACCACACGAATAACTTTTCACTTGATGACTGAACTATTAACGCTTGCTACTGTTGTGAGAGGACTTGTCAGCTGTCCAGTATTGTCAACTATGCAGCGCCCCACATTCGACATTGTTTTGGACAAAACAGTCAGAATACGAAAATTGATAGATGCAAGCATTTCATATTGTCTCGTCAGTACCAAATTTACCATAACATGGATTGGTTTTTTTGTAGCAAACAATTCAGGGGTTGACAATTAATAAGCGGGTTATGATAAGCCAGTAAGTCCATGGAAGGGTCACGTTCACGAACACCGGCTTCTAAACACAGAAAGACACTGTTTTCACACTCACCTTTTTACATAGCTGTTGCTTAATTTTGGTGTCACCGTTTGTTCTTCCCTTGAACGAAGATGTGTATATTGCTCTTCAAAATAAAGGACATGAAGTAGGGTCACTCTTCCTGATTCGAAACTTCGTAAAGAAATTCTACAAAGTGGATGAGTATCCCTGATCGAAATACTTAGAGCTCTATGTTGGTCTGATGCATTAGCGTATCCACCACTCAATGATCACCGGCAGTTTATTGTGGACTTCCGTACCAATGTCATAGACCGGTATGCTCCGATCAGGCAACCTAGACGACTCTGGCGCGAAAACCCATTTCGGCGCTGTGCAAGAGGTTTACTGGCGGTAACTAGATCAGCCTGGAACACGTATTAATTAGACAGAAATGAAGAAGCATGTGATGTGTGCTGTGTAATTGACATCCGGGCGACAACGACAGTGTTGTTCGACAAGGGTCAGTAACGGCTACACCTGAGTGACAAGTTTAGTCAATCCAAAACTGTTTTATGGTACTGTTGCGTCCAACACCAAAAGTCTTCCCACAATCTCGTACTTATGCCATATTGGTGGGGTGACCTCCTCAAATAAAGGAGCCATCAACGTCATTGAAGACCAGTATGTGAGTGTGTTCGCCACCAGCTCCACAAAGTCAGTACATACCTTTATTTTCAACCCTACCGTCATCACACCACACCGTTTTTCAAGAGCTATTAACGCTGTGAAAAGAGGTATCCAGATCCTGATCTCAACTTTCCCCTAAAGCTAAAGAAGTGTGGCAGAACTGTGAACATTCAGACGATCTTTTCTGGGAAGTCAGACTTCCCGAATTCTGAAAGACGTACACAGTGTCACCGCACTTACAGAGGAGGTGATGGCAGCCGACCTGCTAGTTACAAGTATATTGTATTACTACTGGCTGCCTCAAAGGTCATAAAGAGCCTGAGTGACGACCAATTACGTAAGCAGTTAACTCAACTTGCACTATTGCCTGAGAGTCAACATAGAGTTCTGAAGTGATTTTGACGTGTTGTCAACTAAATTTTTGGTTGGCAAGATTGTACAAAGGTCGTTGATGAAAGTAAACCAGTTGATGCGGTTTTTATAAACTTCTATAAGGCCTTCAGTTGAGTAGACCATACATCTGGATATTGTTATCCACAGTTATCAATCGGAACATTATTATGTATTGTACGTGAGTCTCCTAGCTTGTCAATTGTCTAATCATTTTCTTGGGAATGCCCATTCGTATTATACACCTTAATACTCAGCTGTGTACCATTCTTTTGTTATATGTAGTTAGTATTAGTTACCTAGTTATTTACCTATAGCCTACAACACTGCCCTACGTAACAAGTTCTACGAATGTTCGTCAACGGTCAGTCTGTAATCCTTTAAGTGCCTGAAGAGTAGAACTTTGGAAACTATGTACACCATTTCGCGAACCAATTGGTATGTGGATAAACTCAAAAAGACGGGATATAAATGGATGTTTTTAACATCTTCCAGGCTTAAACGAAAGTGATGATCGATACAGACAATACTTACGTGGTAAAGTATCTCCTGGAGGAGCTACGAAATCCTTAGGTAGGTCCTGTACCGTTACGTTGCTCAAAACGCGATAGACGCTGCATGACTGCCATTTGCTCATTTTCGACATACTATCCGCTGTTATAAAGCATGTGCTTCGCAGTTTTGCACGTCTGCTTCAGATTATTCAAACGCTTATCCTTTGATGAAGTGACGATAAAGCTAGTTAAAAAATTAGCATCTCCCATCCAACAAAACCATTTGTATGCACGAATAAGAAAATCAGTATGGTATTAGCCCTGAATGGGGCTTTCATAGGTAGACTTGACATTTACGGCAGTATTATCACATCTTTTTCTTCCACCGCTTGCACACAGAATAGACTACCTGTTTCAGAATACATATGCCCATTCCTCCTGCCTCAGTACTTGTTCAAGATCACCACCGATCAACTCATCATAGTGGACTCACAACTGCCTTTTCACCCTCACCTTCACTACATTCCAGACATTCTCAATAGGATTCAGCGTAGGCGAATACAGTGCCAATCGCAATAGCTGCACTCCTTGATACACATCTTTGGGAAAGAGGCTTTCCAAATCAGTATAGCATGGGGCATTGTCACAAACTGCCACTATTGGTGACATAGCTGCGCCCGTCTCCCGGTTATTCATCAGAGCACGGAACCATTGTCTACAGTCAGTAGTGTTGTAGGTACCCTTTCGCAAAGTGTAGGTCGTAAAAGAGCTTTCTGTCAACGCTCCAATCAAATATAAATTTTGACCTCTGCTGTCGGTGACAAAAATGCATGCTTTTGTTCCCTTCAAAGAAGGTCCAATGGACCTTGTACAAAACAAGTTGAAGTTCATCTCATCAATCCAGTAGAGCCTCGGAGCTCGCATAGCATTCTAACAATCGATAAACAATATGCCGTTGTACCGCCCGGTTCTCATTGTCGTTCATGCTGATGGCAAATTGGCACAGTTTCTTCACAGTGATGAATTGCCCATTCAAATATCGACTGATAGTAGATGCTGATACTTCCTACGCAAACTCTGATTTCGCATGTATTTTCAAAAATGCGGGTCACTGTCGGGTTCGTGGAAATCCATTTCACTATCATGTTGATTTCCGATTCATCCACAATTTTACTTTCATGTTCTCTGCGGGGTTGCGCTTCCTAAATGATACAATCGACATGGAGCCACCTACACGCGGTCTCGCATCTGACTCCATTTAGGCGAGTTACCATGCGCCAATTATCGGCACTTTCGAAAGCTTCAGTAATGCGCCTGCGCGTATCGGGTCGGATGCGGCTGTAATTACATCTGTCACATATAACGGATTTGGGAATACCAAAACATGTTTACGAGGCCACTTGACTGCACCCGTGTTGTAGGTCACAGATTGGTAACGTTCATTGGTTTGTGCCCTCTGCCTCTTATCGGCTGAACTTTATACCCCGACTGGACCACATGACGGCTTTGATAACTCAAGTGGCTTCTAAGAAATCGCCCTATCACAGCAGCTAGTGCGTGCAGTCCGAATCAAAAAGACCACAAAACGACTCCAATGGACCGATCATAAACCACTTCCATAGCCTGAAAATACAAGAGATCTACTGATCTAGAACGAAAGGCTTTTACACAAAAGACACATTCTTACGTCTAAATGAGAAACAAGTATGAAAAAAGATATATTCAACCCAGGGTTCACAAATCCGATGTATTTCCCGTGAACAGAAAGTATCGGTTTTAAACCATCAAATCATTTCGACATGATTTTCGACCAAGCTTCGAATATTTTGTAACCAAAATTCGTTCATAAATGCAATATTTTACTATCCATTGCTTGGTGAAGAGTATCGTGGTAGCACAATCCGTTAAGTGAACATCGTATTTTTACTTTGTCCATTCGCACTCGTCGATGTATGCTGGTTCCCAGCTCAGCATCGCCTCGGAAACGTCGAAACGCTTGCAGAGACGTGCCATCAGCCAGCTGTTATCGGTTGTGGACTGCAGTGGCAAAAAAAGTTACGAGAGCTCCGAATGGTCTGACCAGAAATACCCGTATATTCCCGTGCCTATCAGCATGACTGGTTGAAGCAACGTGTTGAGCCCACTTACTCACGAGACCCGATTATGAGACCTGTTCGTTAGGTAAGCCCGTGCGTTCGGGGTGTGTATCCGGGCCACACTGCCGTAGCAACCTGCAATATTGCGGTTAGGTTGATGGTCCTGGGACAGTCGCATCGGCCTAAACAGTGCACGAGGCACGTGACAAGTTTTGGTCACATGGGTGACAGCGACAGCAACTAAACAGCGGTTTTGCTACTGGTGCAGTGAATTGAAATGTAAAGTCAGCGTCAATTATCGTTTTGAGAGACTGAACTGTGGTGAAACCTTAGGGAATAAACGACGGAGGCCAATAGCAGGTATCAAAGATTTCTGCCCGTGTTTACAGATCGTGATAATATTGGAAGTGGACAGAAAAGTATTCTTGTTGGCTCCTCCTATCCCTTATACTGGCCAGCACAGCACAAACCACAGCACTCCATGCCTGACTTACGACACGATACTTGAAGTGGAAATGAACATATGACGCTCCGGGTGCGGGTGTTGTTATTGATCGGCCTGGCACAACAGTAATCCCAGTAGAAAATTTCTACCACACTTGTGTGACATTTAATTGCAATAACGTGTGCAAACACTGATTTTATTTTTCCTTGATTATACACATCTTGCATGCTTTCACGGCAATACTGTTCGTGAATTGCTGTCAGGTACCATGACACCCAAGGGGCAATCTGATTAAATTCCCTGCCGATATCTCCGCTGACCCACAGGGTGCGCAATGCTATGTTCATCCATAAGGCATGTATCGTGACAAAGCTGTCTTCTGCGAGGAAGTTCAGTCTCCCGTTACAGATAACTGGCAATCTGGGCGACTAATCAATCGCCTTCTGCTATCGATCACTGTTCTAAGCGAAATGAACTGGTAGATGCCAAACACAAGCCTTTCCGTTTGCTACTCAGCTCCGGATGTCAACCTGCGCTGCTACTTACTACAATCGAACGAATGAAAAACACTGTTATACTCACAATTTACATAAGACAGATCAGTGTCCCTCATAATTAGTGAACCTGGTTCGGGGCCGACGGAAGTTTCGCATAGTAGACTTGTGACAGCACACGACCCACTATAAAGAACATTGTTTCACAGTGTGGCAGACTTTCTTCCAGTAAGCGTAACATGGAATTACGTACACATTATGTCAGATGCCGATCGTCACCGTGGCTACCGGTACACACTGGTCATCAGATGGAGTGTGTCCATCTAACTAGTGAAATGTTCACAAGTGACATTACCTAACTTTCTTCCAGTTTTGTAAGGTGATCAGAAGCTCGTGAATGAAACAAACCACCTGTTCAATAATAGTATGCACTTTAAAAGAATGAAGCACAGCTGTGGTTTGCTACCAGTTAATCCCACTGCCGACTAGCGAAGTGATAGACAGCTGCTCCAACCCAGTTAGGTCCCGTAGCACTAAACGCACGGAGAACATCGCTTCAGGATGGATTCACTCAGGTAATCAGTCGTTATCAAACGCTTGAAGGAATTCGTTTTAGTGGCATTTGCCACTCCTTCGATTGAAAACCGGCATCCGAATTTAACCCAGATTACTAGATTAGTCAAATGGAAGGGTTTCCGATTATAGATATTGCAAATCCGTAAACTATAAACCACTGACTCGTTGATGATATTAGTTCAAAATCGCCCAGAATGATCATGGTCCATACCGGGGTTGTATAACGACCCTTTAATGTGTTCTGAGAGAGCTTCGGTAAGTCTACAAAACGCTTCGAGATTCCAAGCTTCGGTGACAAAACAAGAATTCCAGCAGGCGAACACATTCATACTTGTTGTGAATCATGGGAGAAACGTCACGCGGCATCACAAACTTACGTCGAGGTTTCAGTTTGGGAACCACCGACGGTCGCAGACAAATGCTGGGCACTTTAGACAAAGTCAACGTCGGATCGGAAAACAATTAGCCGATCGAAGTGTAAACTTAAACCAAACATTACAGCTGAAATCAACAGTTCACCCAAATGTAGAATTAACGTTTGCCACCTGATGATAACACAGCAAACAGTCAACTCATCCGAGCCAATTTTGTCAGTCTGACACGTAAAGCCGATGCAGCCAGCGAACTGATCAGTCGCGGGCTGACAAATGCATTGGCCAAGACCTGCAATGCTGCAGGAATGATCATCTCAGTCAAGGGCCGACCGATGTCAGTGTCACATCTTAAAGATAGTTTATATAAGTTTTCTTCGGCATCCTATATTTACTCTCTCACATGCTGTTGTCAAGCAGACAATGTTAAGAAAATTACTTGGCGACCAAGACAGGATCCGTGAGCACACTCCTAAATGGCTACGTAACTGTATAAAGAAACCAATATCAAGTGCCATCGGATCGCATCTGATCAACATGGGTCATCAAACCACGCCCGACAGAGCGTTCAAGTTCATTCCCGAGTTATCAGGGTGAGACTGTTGTCGACAGCAGGGACGATCGCCCGGGTAGACAGTAATCTACAGTTTCCATGATCATTACCATTGCGTATAACCATATTCCTGTTTTATATGTAAGTCCAATGAATCCTTTGTAATCGTATATGCCTGATGAGAAATACCGAAAACAGCTGTTTGCAACCTTGACTTTTCCATCTAAGCCAGTTGGAAACGTTTGGATCGTACGGCGAGAACGGTATGTAGTATGTTATCTCGCGTAAAAGTCGACCCTATATGAGTACAATAACCATACCGAACTAACACGCCCAAGGTGGGTGGGATAGTTTTATCAACACTGTAACCAAGATTCCATATTTTGTCAAATTCTTGATGGATACGAGGCGAAACACCTAACACCCATGATTAGCGAAGGTCAACATGTTTCAGTTCAAAACGCTAACGTTCACTCAGGAGGTTAACTAATCGTTCAGTACATCTGTGCTATATAGCTCAGATACCTTAGGGAGATGTAATAAGGTCTGAGAGGAACTATCACGATGCACCCCCGCGTTCATCGAGGAAACTGTGATATGAACTTAATTCGGCAACATGGACAGTTCGTGCGATTAACTTTCTTCGAATCAGAAGAACCAAGAACACTCGTTTCTTATAAACACCTCATTCAACTTAGGTGGTAGGCGTGAAAGTGCCACAGGGTGTGGAAATGTGGCCTCGTCAATGAACATTTGGGTATAACATATAATTTATTACTAGACGAACACTAGTGTAAATTTGACATGAAGGTGATTATTTGATTGAACGGTCGGCCAGATAATGTTAAACCCACAGGAGACTGCTCAATAGGAATGCTCTATTTCATTGTTGTGCTCATTGTGGCAAAACATGCCGTAACCGGACAAATACTAAATCACAATGTTCACACACCATTATGACACTAACAAACCAACCGTACAAGTGAGGAATAACAAATTTTGCGTCAAAAGATTACCTAAAATATTACTCGATCATTAAACCAAAGTGAAACGTAACGTTTAGCACCGAATTCGCTCGGAGCTTCATTTGCCATTTGGAGAAGCAGTGCCAGCTGCTTGCGCAAACACTATGGAGTGAAGTAACGAATAGAGAAACCGGCGAAAACAGGCAGGTTAAAAACTGTCTTTTGATGAAACCACAACAGCGTTATAACATGCGTTTACGTAAATGCGGCACAGCTTGATGGATTTAATAATAAGAGAAGAAATCACGTTTCCGATAATTCGGTTCTGCTCACATCCTGGTTCGAAATGGCACAGAAAAGGCGTTCATCTTGCGGTGGATTATCAAGCCGGAGGTGTGAGTATTCCAATATTCAGGGGAATACCCCAACGCTGCGGGAAGTTCGTCCAAAAACCCACAGCAAGCGGATCGGGGACATCGTCGACGACCGGATTTGTCATCGCTTGATTGGATCAGACAAACGGAAGAGACATGGTGGGCAAAGTAGTACGGACGACCAGATCGGAGGCGCGATTATTCCAACACTTACAGGAATATCTTGACACGGTCGTGGATTACGGTCGAAGCCTACAGTGGATAGATGGCGGACAACACGAGCGACCGGACGAACCATCGCTCAACGAAATCAGACAAACGGACGAAGAATGGCAGGCGGAACCCCTCCCCCAATAGAAGGCGCCGATCACACATATAGCCGGGGAAGAAGTGCACACGACGTGTGAGCAGGAAACCGATGGGTGTTATGGACTGGAATTCCGACTCATAAACGCGAGCGTGCACGTAACATGGTAACTAGCGAGTTGGGCAATAAAGATTGTGCTTTATTGGACGCCTTTTCGTTGCAATATGATCGACAGGGAAGTAAGTGGCGCAATCAAAATGCCAAATGATTATCACAAAGCTGCCATATGAAAGTTTGAAGGTGTACTCAGAAGCGGTATTTCGGTTCCAATGCAACAGCCGTGTTGGATGTCAATTTGGTCGGGATCGGATGCTGGAACCCAGTGGTCCACCAAACCAGCGGCGGAGATTGCGACTGCAAACCCAACCACAGCGGCGTGTCAGCTGTCGCAAAAGCTGTCCCTTCGGATGATTTAGATATAGGGGAGGCAGCAGAACGATCGCGATATTGCACGGAAGGATTGGCGCACTCGGATTCCACGTAGCCACTATCTCGAGTGGTCAACCGCTTGCGCGTGGGTAGAGCATTGGCTGGTGTGGAGAGGGAATTATGGCGTTCGGGATGATTTCCATGAGACCAACATCTAAAATTCTCTGGGGTGGTTGTGGGAAGTACGAGTCTGGATGTCGAATGACTTGGCAAGCGTAACTGGCGCAAGGACAATCGATGATTATCCGCTTGGGAAGGTGGCCGAACGATCAGCGATAGATAAGACGGACTGCCCAGAAGATCCTGGTGTGAGATCCACTGAGACCCGTGACGCATATGAGCCGAGGATTGTTGGACAGGTATAACGGGCCGGAGTTGGGTAGCTTGACAAACAGCTATTGGAGGGACAGCAGCCTGTGGAAAAAAGGAAGAAAAAGCTGCGGGGGATGGTTTGTCTTCAGTCAGGCGGACATCGCCCACTGTATCTTCCATCAGACTGAAACACCGACGCAGGCTACCGAAGTTTGAATATTTGGGTTTGAGTTCACATGCTCGACCTGGAGAAAGCGGACATTTCGGTCCGTTTGTATCAGGGACAGACCAATCAGTCAATTTGGTCGGTTTTTCATCTTCGTCAGGAGCTACGATTGTTTGTGACTCGAGGCGAGTCTGAACTACACAACTTGAATGCGGATGCTCACGCCTAGTGAACGACTGGGTCAATTTCGAGGTATGAGACGTTTTTGTACCGTTTTCATGACGCCATTTAGAACGAAGACATTGAAAACGGTTGAGGATCCAATGTAAAAGTGATGATTGTAAAGCTGAAGGAAAGAAGACGTTAGAGAGAAAAAACTCATGTCAGCGGAGTAAAGTAGGCTGGCAACGAATATGTAAACCTGACCGAACAAATGTAAAAACCGAATAGGTCATTCGTGTGTAAAACACGCAATGCCAACAGCAAAGCAAGACCTGCACAGGAGAGGAGAAAAGAGAAGACGAAGGGACTTAACTGCTTAAAATAGCTAAGTCTATATCCAAACATTCAGCATCAAGATTCCTACACCTTGCAAACAAACAAACAAACGAGTTATAAGTGAAAGCAAGGTGTTATCAGTAAGACAGCTTTTTTACGACTTTCACTGCCACACGTGACTAAGTACACTCACTCCACAGTCATCACTGAGCTCGATTAGCCGTCATCTTACTTAACGCTTCCAGTGAACAACTCTGAGTCGCGATGGCCCCAGCTCGGAAGACGAACCCGACGTACAGTGAACGGCTTCATTTCCCTACGCCAGCCGGCCACAATATCGGTAAACAGTGCACAGTGTGATAGACGATTAGCTCGCATCCTAAGTACATGACCTAGCCATCTAAGCTCGTGCAAATGTAAGGATTGAACGAAAGAATTCGCTTGGAGATCACTACCAGATATCTGCCTCCTACTCTCCTCATTGCTTACCCATTGGTAGCAGTCGATGCGAGCGATCGAAGGCAGACGTCGCTAGCCAAATGCCTGAAGATGATTCACGTCTTCTCTCCTGAGTGGCCAAGTTTCGGAACAGTAAAGTAATACAGCTCTTACTGTCGCCTTATGTAGGCGATCCTTGAGCCATAGGGGGGATGTCTCTCTGTTGCCAGAGCTGTCCTGGATTGGCGAATATCGCTCTAGCCTTAGGTGTACCCGGTTCTATTTCATTCCTTACGTCCCCACCGCCACTGATGCGGCTTCCTAAGAATACAAACTGGCCAATAATCTCCATGCCTTCATTATCCAACATTAAATCTATGTAATAACAACAGTCTTGCAGAAGCATCTTGCACTTTGAGGTTGCAAAGTGCATTTCGATGTAATTAGCCGAGTGTGAAATAGCGTCTAGCATTGTTTGTGCTGCTTGAAAATTGTCAAAAAATGTACTGGTCAAACTGCACACCGACGTTGTGTGCCCAGAATTCTACTTTACTGATTTGTAGCCTTAAAGCGATAAGCCATACACAGTTATTTCAAGGCCAAACTACGGTGTCAATTTTCCAGTGATCACTGTTGAGGAAACAGATTCAGCTAATTGGTTCCAAAGCATTACTCTGTATGAAATTGACTGGATTATGGTTAAATTTAGTAACGATTGTAGAGTGAAATACTGCTGATCATCTGTCAGTGATTTGACCTCGTAACGACCAAACATAAACTTGATGGTTAAATGGCAGATACGAGGGCAAGGGATAGGAACACAGAACCATCCACAAAAATGTGTCCTGGAAAATCCCCTTTACGTGGTTTGGGGAAAACGTATGAAGTCATAACCTGCGTGTTCACGTCAGGTTGGCTGGCAAAAGCGTACGATAAAGCAGAAGGCAGAAGCAAGGTTATCGCATCAGGGATACGGCCAAGGGCACAATCAAGGCGTTCCTCAACTTTTTCCAATAGGTTATTACACTAAAACACAAAGCTACTGTTTCCCCATTTCAGGTCATTCCTTATCAAAGGTCATTAGGATACTTAAAGAAGACAGAGAAATGTTCATCCGCTATGAAGCAACTCAAGCCGTCTGACTTCCAGCAGCTTCGAATGTGAAAAGCGGGGCTGAGGATAGAATAATACCCTCCGATTCAAAAGAGCTATCGGGCTGCAAGAACTATTGCAGTGAATGACTGTATCTACGAAATGATGTTACACATAAAAAACAGACGAACGTATAAACTGATCAACAACGGATTAGGAGACAGATTACATGGATTTGAATTTGTTGACTTTCGCACTAACGCGACGTTTGTTTCCAAGCAAGAGTTTCAAACACGCGGGCACAGCATTGGCTTAGCCACACAGGATCATACAGATTACATAAACCAGATGCCGAACGTACGTCGTCAGATGAGCACTACAGGTAATTGATAAAGTGGTGTTCCAGACACGAGCTTAGCAAACCTTGGGATGTAAAAATGCTGGCCAAGAACTCGACCACCAAACCGAAACGACTACTGTTTCTTTGCTACGACAGTAAGCGTGTACACATATTCCTAACTTGAAAGATAGTGAATGACTCCGCCTTGGAAAAGCTTAATTTCCTCGGCGCATGTATGGAATACTGCGTGAACTTATTAGGTTACCCAAAATCCCTTTCTCAGACTTTATGGCATGATACGCAGAAAACTAGAGCAACACTTCTGATAACGGCTTCGACGAGGAGATTGCTGGATAGGCCGTGAAACAAGCACTCACATAAACGTTTCACGGTTTCATCAAACTTAGTCCTTGTTTTGAAGGGAATCCCAATCGTGGGGAAGATGCACGCAATATACGAGTTCGCCGATGAATTTTTTGGTGAATGGAAACGTATAGTGACAGCCTTTTTCGTGCTTCCGACGTAACAGCGTGAACTTTATAATACCTAAACAAAAAGTGACACCTTTCGGTGTATACTCGTTTAAAAAGGTCATAGATATGAATAAACATCGGCAACGAGCGAAAACCAAACTGCCTACTACGGTGACTTTTTCTTAATGTAGACGTTGAATAACAATTTATAATCTTAGATGCAAACAACGGCCGTGGAGGACGTGATAAGAAACTTTAAGAGTTCAGATTCTGGGCATTCAAAAGACAGCAATTAATTTCCTATTAAAGGATAAAGTACATACATGATGGCTTCAAAACCGACTGACTAGGCCAGACGACTGGAAACTGGTTAGATGAGCATATGCTCACTACAAAAGTAGATTTGTACAGGTGTAAACAAGAGGACATCAATGACGAAATGGGGGGGGATCAGCATAACATATGAAGAAAGTGCAAACAGCGAAATGTGGAAGGAGACATTTTGGTGGGGGGAAATACGTCCCCACATGCTAGCACCGCAACACACAGCATAAAAAGGACCGGTTAAGGCCTCCAAATAAGGTCAATTATCCTCAGCTGAAAACCAAACACAGGCAAAAACGCAAGGACAGGAGTAGCCATGGTGGGGGAGATAAAATGGTAACAGCGGCAAGTGGGTAGCATTGTTTTGTCTTCCTAAAGAAACACGAACAAAGATCGAGGGCTCTAATCAAAACATGTGCACCTGGACTGCCGGCACCTCGACCATATGGTAACATTTTTACTAATGTTTCACGCTGAATCGTCGACGTTGCTCGAGTGCCGGATTAGTGGTCGTTTTGGCTCTGCACGGGTAGATCCTTTCTTTCAGTTACCACTACAGCTACAGCAAACTCGACGATGGGTGGAGCGGCCTGACAGCGTTTGCTCGCGCGAATGCCGTTGTATGACAGAACTACCAACTGCGCAAAGACAACATCAGACGACAGGCCATCAATACTATTATCCCCGACATATCTGCACCAAACCAGAGTTCGGACAACTTACTTCGTTTACTCTAACACGGTCTTCATGATATCTCATTGCCAGATGAGCACAGCCCATTGGTAGAATTTAGGATAGGCAATGGCCAACGATTTAGTTACGAAACAATCTATGTCAACTTTTGCATTATTCAACGCAATGCGTTTCTCAGTTGAACAGCCACAAGTCCACAACAGTGATGGCTGGTGGCGATGCAGGATGTGGCAAAGAACTGTCCCTGTTTAGGGGATCGCTGACCCACTAAGTTAAGGGCCCGTTGTAATTAACCTGTTTTTCCTTTTTCTGTTAGTTCCGGTCTGAACACAAAAAAACAGTCTGCGATATACAGACTAAAGGTGCACAGACCACAAGGAGAAAGTAAGGGAATTCATGGCACACAGACTACACGTTCGAGAGAGACTGGATTGCGTTTACAACAAGAATGGTGCATCATCCTTTGGACCATAGCCAAGAGGCTGTGAGTACCTTAACGACGTCAATGTCTTGGCTAATTAACATACCAATACTATATATTGGTCGCTTACTGGAGGTTTCGACAGTGTAGGACAAGATAAACTGGAAGCGGATGCATGACAAACATTTCCAAGCGAAAAGGTTGAAATTACAGGCCTGTAGAGCTTGTCAAGGGTAGAGGTGAGTGGATCAACCATATAGTCGTTGATATGATACAACCACAAATTATTTGTCACCAATTCCAAGATCAATTTCAGTAGGGAAGATTAGGTTGGGTAGCAGTTGAATCCTAAGCTCGTAAACATATTTGCAAGCGTCTTGAGTGCACCTTCTGCGTAAAGACAATTTTGGCATGTGAATCTGCTACCTGAATCGAAGGGTCTAGAAGAACAATCGGCTCGCACGTTCAGAACTGTATTATCCTAAGATCAAAGACGTGAACTAAAACGCATCTGTCCTTAGTGAATTCGCTGTTCACGCGCCGGATAGAACTCCCGAAGTTAACCTGGATGAAATGGATGGAACGATGATGAGGTTTATTACACTGTGATTGTTGCAGATAAGTCTGATTGAACGTAGGCTAGTCGAGGCAGAATGTCCGGCAGATTGGGAAGAATTCAGTTTGCGCGACAGCTAGAAAACATTCTCACTTTTAGAAAAAACCTGTTTGAGCTTGAACATCGTTCGGCAGTGCCTAAAAAGCTCAGTCTGAGACTTCGTCAACAATTCCGGATGTACAATCACATATTTGCAAAACACGGGCTACTGGTGCAATGGGTTACTTAATCAGCTGGATAACACCTTCTAGCAACAGTATTAATGAGCCACTCATGTTCGAAAGCTGGTTCCATGACTTCCGGCCTTTGGTATCCACATCAGATAGGAGTTGCTTGAAACAGCTGCTGATTCCATTTCGGGCAAGCGTTGCGTCATCACAGCTTTCGGTAGTATTCTAGCTAATACTTTAGACCTATTTTAGCAACCCTATGGATTCCATTATACGTACATCCGTTTGAGTTGTCTCATTGGGCAGTAGGAAGTCAGAGTATTACGTGAAGATCCGGTGAGTGGTAAGACAACGGGGAACATCACACGGTTCAATAAATATACAAAGCAGTAAATCGTGAACATCTGTCCAATACATTTAAGAACGTAGTGCATGAGTTAGCTCAGTCTGAGGGCTCAAGATTTCATTGGATGTGCTCAATTAATTCAGTGTTACCTCTACTATAGATTAGGATTTATACAGATGATCCAGGGGAGTTTGCGGAATTCTTGAGATAGCATAGCCAACAACAGATGATAGCAATATGAACAAAATGCGTCCATTTTTGATTGGTAAATAGGAGTTATTAAGTGACGCATCGGAGGAGATTCCTTTCAAGGGAGAAAAACACCATTCCATACAAGGAATGTACAACAAAAGAATGAGTTGTCTATACAAAACTCACAAGTCACCAATAACAAAAAACCGTGCACCACATAAAAGTGTCCGGTAGATCGAAATGAATAAACCAGTTCGCAGGGGAAAAAAACAATCAAGAAGTTTTCCTGTGTGGTGGTACTGCAACATTCCGTGACATACGTGACGGTAGACGACAAGCCTTTGGATGTACTAACAAAAACTCGAACTAGCTGGACGAAAATTAGAAAGACATGGATCGAAAACACATAAAAGATCTACGTGTGTGCGTCTCAATTCACATAAAGAACATAAACAAGCATACAGGCAAACTACTACGACTGTGAACAGTTGCAACAACAAAGGTTGCCGAATCTGTCAAAGGATACACAAACAAAACGGGTTTAGGATCTCATGCATCAACTTGACCACAAGTACTGCTCACCGAACATATGGTAAGGGTGCTGCTGCTTCTAACAGTAACAAAAATGTGTTAACTTGCATACTTACACACAAGGTTGCAGAAGTAGTTAGAAACAACACTGAATAAAAAAATATCGAAATGGATGAAACGAGCAGAAGTTTCAATAGTGTAAGTAAGTTTAGCGTGGGAAACTCCACTACACAAGGTGCACAGGACAGCAGGTACGAAAAACCGTGTAGATATACTACACTTACGGCGAAACTGTGAGACAAGCAATGTGAATATGGTTCACGTAGTCCACACAAATCAATAAGTGGAGGCGCTGTTTAATAGCAGGAACGTAACTGCTGTTAAACCAAAGTAACTGTAAACAAGCAAATGCGGTGGTAAAAGCCGGAAGGAAGATGTTCTACTCTCACTTGTGGCTCAAGTGATTATTAGCAAGGTCTACGCATTTTCATATTGATTGTCTGAGTTTAAACATACGGCTTCCACCCCCATCCACTTTTATCACGGAAACAATGCCGTCTTTTATGGTGACAACACCAGTATCAACTACTGATATGTCCTTGTTGATGAGGGCGGCTTATCTGCGTGCACACACATGTATGTAGATAGACATGTGGGTATGCAGGCTTGAGTGAAAGAGCAGAACGATTCTGATCAAATAACAACAGTGCTAACCAGATATACCTAACCACACGCAAGAACATCGAGTTTAGACGCAGGCCGGTAGAATCAATCCGGAATGTGCCGACTGTGAGGAATTCGAAGAATTGTAGCAGTGTGTTCCAAATGGTAAGGTGCGCTTGAAACATGCAGTGCCAGTTACTGCAATAACCAGTTGTATCTATCTGACTTGTGTACTGAGTCCAAATGAATCGAAATTGAACCAGATCGGAAACAATAAATATGGGAGATAAGTGAACTGATAATTCGAACGATGATACGAACCAGTTATAGCCCCGAAAAGAACATACAAGTCTACGTCCTAATATTGAGCCTAACAGGCTTATCAGGCGCTTGTGCTAATTTACTACTGCAGTCCTGATGAACATTTAAGAACTTATTTTGTGACAATAAACCTCAGAACGTGAGTAAACACTTCTAGCAGAGATAGAATAATCACCTACTTAAACCATTTGTTTTCAAAGTCAAGACTCAATAATCACACCGACGCTCCGAAAGGTAAGCTGAACAACATTCAATCACCAGTGATTTGTCAACTAGGTGGTCAGATACGTACACAGTATGGAGTATCAAGTTATAGCCCTGTGTGACTGCATCGGAAGTGTCCAGTATAGATGCAAACTGAAGCAATAAACTCACATTTGGATTTTGTACAATGTTCATGAACCTTGTTGACACCAGAGGAACGGTCAAGCGGATCGACACTGGCTGTTCGATAGTGATGGACATTCCGGCCGGATCCTGATCTAGATCGGTCAATCAGTGTATTGTTGCAGTGTTTGAGTTCGGTCGTCTCACACGAAGTGGTCCATTCTTGGGTCGGTACAGAGAGCAGAGAAGTCTTCGAGGCTTGAGGAAGTTGGGCCAACATAGATATGGAATTTGGGCTATTGGTAGAAGACACATGGCTCAAATTAGGTTGTGAGATGTGTGACGTTTGGATCCATGCAGGAGTCGGCTTCAGTACGCTTCGCTTGGGCAAAGCAGGACGTGAAAGAGTAACGGAATGAGGACTGGGTAAACCTGAGCGCGTGAGTTGGGGGCTGACAGACTCATAGTTTATCTGCTCATCGTTGCGGATGAGTTCAACTGGACTAGTGGCGTAAGGATCGCATGTGGATCTAGGCGCATTGGCCGACCAAGATTGGACAGATTCGTCTAACCGAAGAGAGTAAGGTTCCGTTTCGGCCAACGGGGCCTGGTTGGAGTCCTGCAAGTTGTCTCCATCACTGGACAGAGAGACAGCCTCAGGAACGTTCTCTAACCACTTGGCGACAGCCAGTTTTTCGGCTGTGAGCAGATTGTAACCGCGTCCTTGGAAAGTTGAATTGACAGAAAAAGGGTTATAAGGGACCAGAAAAGTAGCAGTCAAATAAAACGTGAGGCATTCCGATTCACTCGAATGCAATGTTACTAGGAAGAACTACGAAGGAGATGCGCGCGATGCACGGTCAGTAGTATTCGTCCTCGGGTTAGCCTGTCACAATGAATGAAGCCAACAGACGCATGCATCAAAACAAGAGGTATGTGCATCACCGTCTGTAGTTTCACTTACATAATCCACACCCAGTGTAATTTTAAGGAATAAGACAAGGGAGCGTGTAAGCGGAAGATTTTGTTGCCCACACGACCAAATACTGCTTTGAAGCCCAATACACTACCTGCACATGTGCACACACTCCAATTCTTAGTACTGCCGCTTACTAACTAGAACATTATTCAGTATTCCGTTAGCCGACAACAGTACCCTCGTGATCTCTGACATGTGCGAAAACACCCATGATAATTCAGTCTAGACAATGTGAATTTAAAGTTAAAAATCCCCAGGGTAGTCATCAGAAAACAATAATGTAGCGAACAAGCTCGTTTTCGGTTATTCATCATCAAGCTAAATACATAACAATTTATATGAACTCTGTTTCATATAAATAGTTATGTACTTAGCCTGATGATGAATAACCGAAAACGAGCTTGTTCGCTACGTTATTGCTTTCTGAATCTAAAGTTACCAAGCAATAGCGGAAGCAGCAACAGGTAATTCCTCAGCCTCGTAGTGGTCAAACGAACTATCAAAACAACCCGGCTAAAAAGAAAATTTGACGTCAGTAAGTAAGCACAAACCCACAGATTAGGATGGCATGAAAGTATCCTGGTTAAAGCGAACGAGCTAATCGATACAATCTTCCTAGATTCCATACATGCCGAACCAAATTCGGCTGCGTAGTGCACAAATCAGACAAAATTTATCGTGAGAGTAATGGCATAACAGAGAAAAGGCCCAAAGTGTGAATCAGAGACCGATACTAACAGAGATGTAATCCTACCGAATCTTCACTGGGAAACCAGACGACTTTGAGACAAAGACATTATTGACAACGGTGATATCGAGCAAGTTTAGCACGGTCGATAATGCAATGTGTCTCACTTAAAATGTTTTCATATAAGCTGGTAAACCAGAAAACATGGAGGAAATGAGGTGGGAGTTGACAGTAGATAGTCAGGGGCAAATTTACTCTAAATCTTAAACTAACAAAGCTTACCAATCCATATATACCGAGTCAGGTTTTAGAGTGGTCCCCCAGAAACACTATTCTGATATGGTAACCACAAGCACCATGTAGTAATACCAATATAATTTTCAGGTTTATTGGCAACGTTGGTGAGTATCATCTGTTGGAAATTGCTGTATCATGGCAGTTCATCACCAGAGTAATTTGGTAAACACAAGAGAGAGAGAGAGAGCGAGACGGTTGGGTTATGTAGCTCTAATGTGAAATACTCAAGTTTTCCGCGGCCTCGTAGTCCAGCTGGTGCAGCACAGGTCATGAAGGTGTATGCAATTCTTGTTAATGATCTAAATCCAGCTTAACATACCATTTCTCTAAAGTAATTTCTTTCATAATTAGACAAACAAGATGATGTTAGACGTAAAACATACCTAACTGCAGGCGGCGTTTGTGTGACTAGCAACTGGACAGAGGCGACCGAACAGAACAAATGCAGAAAATTCTCAGCACGCTACTGAGATCAGGATTGACGAGAAATATCACAGAGCTGGTTCATCTAAGTTAGCGAAGAGCGAAAAACAGATTGTCGATCAACAAACGACAACCAGTTCACCTGATCTTAGTACCCGTTGACTGGCCACCGGGCGACTCCCCAGGCTGAGGACTGGGAACTATCTTCTAAGTGACGGTTAACTGTAAAATAAGCCGGAATCTCCCGGTGAATAAGCAATCACAGGGAGTGAGCGGCAGTACTAGCCCAGCGTCGTGGATTCACTGTTGGCAGCCGGGTACCTTATGAGGTACCACACAATCTCATTAATGGTACTATGACAGGACGTACGTTACTTCGTTATGAAAGGGCTTCGAGCGCCTTAAAAGAAGCACACTGGCTCTCAGACAGTACGCTGTCTGTCTAGAGTGCCGTCCCTATGGTGCGTGAACATCTTTGATCTCCGTGAGACAAGGATAAATCCCAGGGAAAGCGTACAACCTCATCCATGAGCACAGATTTCAACGGGTACCAGGGTAGACTGCGTACCTTGAATAACTAGACCCCCCTCGAAGGGCGCGCGGATCAAACTGGCCCGCGGTCTCCGCGGACAGGAGGCGGACGTCGTAATAACTCTACTGGCCTAGGAATCCTTAGCTCGGTTTACTTACTGTGCCAGAACCGTTATTCTCGGCGATTCTCCGAACTACTGGACAGATGTTCTTCACAACTTGTGCAGAGCTCACTTGGCGTCCTAGACTGATGGACTCCACTCTTAAAGGCATATGAAACTTATTACTGATCATTGGTTCCCAGGAGATTGCAAACTCCGTGCTTCGTAAAGTTACTTTGTAGGTCAAATATTTTGTTCGGAAGCTCTGAGTGAGGCTCTCGAAGTCAAACTCCATCGCCATGGGAACTAATAAGCATCCTGCCCTGACAACAGACACAAATATATAAACCTGCTATTTAGTATGAATTACATTTCGTGTTTCCACCGTATGGCTGAGACGCTGGAGACACTCTTTCTTTATGTCCCACTCAATAGCACCACAACAAATCATCTCGGTTGTCCGCATTCGCCAAACTTCTTTCTTTTCGAACACAACAGAGACTTATCTCAGTTGCCGCCCGTTGTCGAAGTCGATCAGAAAAACAGCGTAAAAAACACCAAGGTGACATCTTTGATCAAATGAAACGAACTCGTAATTGCCTCCAGAACACTAGTTAGGCTTGCACATTTTTAATGTTCGAACACTCATACAGACAGGTCATCAGTCAGCACTCCTCCGTATAGATAAAGACTCTTGCCATCGATATCTGCTTTCTTGAGAGAACAGGACTTCAGGATCTTGGCACAGTAACACGCCTACAACCTCTGTGGACAGCACCTTCATGTGTGTACAATGTGCAGTTGTCTGGAGACCCTACAGCTCAAAAAACTGGTCATGCTGGTATTGGAATCGATATAAGCATATACGCAGGGAAAACGTTACTTGACTGAATATGTGTCAACAGCCGTCTCTGAACTGTCGCACTTGAACATTGAAAGGTGTCTGGTACAAACGCTGTCTTTTTGGCACTGTAGCATATGCTTCCATAGACTGCAGTCCAGACGTAGATGATTATCACGGGCTCATTGGTTAGAGACTTGAGCGTTTAATATGCTGAACAGTGTGACTTAAATGACCGGCACTCTTACGGCGTTCGTCGGGCGGACGAGGGCGAACATTTCTTGCAAGTTTGAGTAGACAGCGGTCGGCTTCTGGCTATTACTGATTTCCGGCGCTTTCGAGGTCCGTGCACCACCCGCAGACTTCCTTCCAATGATGGATACAGAAGCATGTTAACACCCGCATAGAAATTTACTGCAAAACCTCGGGTTGCGCAAGGAATTATGACAAATTACATCCGATTCACAGCACCTCAAATGAGATGCGACAAGAGTGTCCAGTCTCTCTCTTCCTATTCAACTTTGCAGTGGACGAGATTACACAGTGCGTTTTGACGAACTGTGAATATGTTGTGGGACTGATCCCAGACACGCGACTTCGAAACACAAAATATGCAGACGACACTACCCTACTTTATGAGGGCTCACAAGGAGCCCAGAGGAACCTGAGCAGATTGTGAACTTCAGTAAGTCAGTTTGGTATGATCTTCGCACCTATAGGTGCAGCGTGTTGTAGAAGTGGTAGGACTCTGCCTGCTCTCAGCTTTGTTGGTGAACCGTTGGAGGTAGTCCAGTTCCGGTACCTGAGCACTGTATTCGAGCTGATGGAAAGTCCGATGAGTTCACAAATTGTATAGTTCAAGCTCAGATGGCGTTTGCCAACTTACTCCATTTGTGACATCGGCATGTTCTCAGTCATCAATGAAGGGCTGAAAATAGAATATCAGCGTAAGAGTAGTTTTATCCTACGACTGGTTGGCGGCATCCGAAACGGATTAGCCTGTCACAGTGACCGAGGCCAAAGGACGCCTCCGCTTTAAGCCATCACCGCAAGTGGCTTGCGCTGCACCACTTGCGATTCCACTCACACACCACGTATCCGGTGTAAACCCGGAGGAATAAGACCAGTAGGTGTGTGAGTGAGGCCCTTGTGTCCAGCTGGCCAATGCTGGTTAGCCAGTTGAATGGTTAGCACAAAAAGGAAACCCTTATCTCTCGGAAAATAAACAGTGAGAGAGACTGCAATGGCAAG
>LUCH01002496.1:6230-16355 GCA_013368495.1 Paragonimus heterotremus
ACAACCATGACTTGACTGTCTTGCCGTACGATGCTCACCCAACAAATCGCCGGCTCACTGCGAGTGAAGTGAGCGATTCTATGCATTTTTTCGAGTACAACACTCCAACTGCGGACTTGAAGCAGTATGCTGCGGATGTTTATGGCAAGTACATAACTACAATGGATATTTGCAACATCCGTCATCGTTTAAAACCTCCGACAATAAGTAAGTTGGTTTGTGTACATTGATGTTGCAGAAAACCTACCCCAAATTCTCGATCATGTAGAGGAAAATGGCGTGTTGCGTGTACTCAGAGACGACGGTAGGTCGTGGCGTTGTGACTATAGGGTGCAGGTAGGCTGACTGTCGAGCATAGACGTCAGTGCCTTCATTTATAGAACACTGAGGTTTAACGTAATATTTTGCGCACGTGACTCCATAATTTAGTCCAGTTCCCGGCTGACATATTGCCAAACCAGCATATGTGCGAATACCATCAGCAGTAATTGCCGTAGTCAGACAATACAGAACAACGCCCACGTTGTGCACGAAAATCGCCTACTGAAATCGTATCTATTTGCTCACGATTTCGCTAAATACTTGGGGTTTCCAGTTCCACATGGTGTTGATTATATCATCTCAATTGTAAGTCAGCTTCAACACATCAACATTTCAATGAATTATCGATTGCACAGTTTACAGAAAAATATTTCGACACATATATTGTGCACGTTCTTCGATGTTTTGTTGCTAAAACTCCTTAAATTATCCGAAATCCCAGCTTCAGCTACCTCGTGAACGCAATTTCTTATTCGAAATATCGTATTCCTTAACGTCCCTGATAAAAATGTTTATCACATTAAAACAAACTTATTTTCTATAGAAAAATGGGCTCATTTCATGTTTTTTAAGAAACTTCGTCAATTACCATTCAGAATTTCTGAAACCCACTTTTAATCGGTCCACACAACTGCGCATTTACTCCCTGCGAATAGTTTTCAGCCACACATTCGGATATGTTCCGGGTATTTTTGAACAGCGCTGAAATCTATATTTGACTAACAAAACAATGCATTAAATGGAATCTCAAAAACACAAATGACAGTAAAGATTTATAACTGCTGGTTGTTGATCACTACATAAGTTATCCATCATCAATGTATGCGAATATTTTGTTTGTTGGATTCAAATAGATTTTGGAATGTAAACCCTTTATTTTGAATCATTTGGATTGTCGTTAGTATGTTGTCGACCCGGCCGGCGAATTCGTTTCTTCGCGATGGTTCAGTGGAAAACATTGTTACTGACGATCTTCTGACGATCCTTTCAAGAGAATGCTCAATTAATGACAGCTGGGAATCAGACTTTTCGACAGATACCAGCTTTGATTCGTGTGAAAATATTCGAAAGTAATTCGAGATATATCACCAAAACATGTCATTCAAGAAATGCCAATGTTCCCTATTCAAAGATTACACGAAAAGTTGCAACCAAGGCCATCATTCAACCTGATAACAAAACGAATATCTTTTGTGAAGCTTCTGCTTTCCCATATATTAGGCATGCGAACGTGAGAAAAAATGTTAATGGATCTAGTGGGCAAGACTACTTCAAACACCTGTCGATGAAACAGCATGGAAAGCAGTCGTGTAGAACAGCATCATGTATATATAATAACAAAAGGAATTTCAACCTTGATCCAGCCGGATTCATGGATACTAGAGTATCCAGGAGAAAAGAAGTAAGTGGAAGGGAGGTTTTCCCTATCATACACATAACCTGGGCATTAATGCCGACATGGCGGTCGCCATGTAGACACTGAGGCCGGTGCCGTCCATGTGGTTTATTATAATAAACTCGAGTTTATTATAATAAACCACATGGATCCTAATTAGAAATATTTCCATACTTGCCGCTGTAGATGCTCGAAAATGGCGTAAGATATAGCTACATGATCGTAGTCTATGAGCGCACAGAGCTGCACAAATCATCATAAATTCACACATGTATTGATCGGGACGATTAAGATAAATTCCTTCTTATTGTCTTCAAAACAAATTCCAAGAGGCCGTTTAATAATGCGGCATTTTTTTAGGATGATTGAAAAAGCTCCTGTTGCTTTTGAAAAAGTTCAATGTTACAAAATATAATTATATCAGGATGTAGCGGGATACAGCTTAGAAGTTGGTCGATATGAAGGGCTCAGTTGGCCGTTGTAGTCCGTATACGTCATTTTAATTCTGTAGCAATATATGCGGTCGCGTGCGCTTTGTGCAACTGACTGCGCTCACAGACTACGACTATGTAGCTATGGCTAATGCCCTCGAGCAACGTGTCGATAAGGATCCCTGCCAACACCAGAATGTTGGTACAGTACCTACTAGCAGAAATAGGTATATTGTTCATTGTTCATTGTTCATTGATAGAAGGCAGGAGTCGCTGACTGTGTTAGCCTCTTCTCTATAGATTACATAAAATCTGGTGTGCTCCCGGTTGATCAACTTGGGAGTCGGACTGAGATAAAATACGTTTTTGACACCTAGGGTTGTAGCTACAACCCCAAATTACTGTAAACTTGTAACAAAAATAATAATACTGGTTTACTTCGTTCAATCTAAACCCGGTATATAGCCGCTTACTTCATACAAATCAGTCTGTTTTCCGTAGGTGCAAATTCACCCGATGTGGATTGTTGAGAATGCAGACAGAATGTTCATTGGACGCAATATACAAATGGTCTCTTGTGGTGTTGTAAAGGACATCGATCTGCAAATTAGTTAAGGAGAATAAAAACCGGTCGTCGACAACCAATTTGGCTGGGAGCGTTTCTGGTTGGGGTTCCTGCTACACAGTCACATAGCATGCGGACAAACAATTGGACAACATATCTTACGAACCTTCTTACTAGCCTATGCAGAATAAGCAAATATGAATGCTAGAACTATTTTACACATCGTATCGCTGGCAGGCCAGTAGAATCACCAGTTCGCTATTACTGCATACTAACGCTGTGTATGACAGAACGGCCCGATGACATTTAAAGTGGCTCCTCTCCAACATAGACTAACCCAACACCCAGTGAAGTAATCTGGGACAGTCATATTGACGTTAGTTGTCATTGGATTTGACCCACTAATTGGAATTCAGCATGCGGTAACTAGAGACTTTTGTCTGAAAATGAACACAGTGGTCACGGTGACCTGCAACTAACTGTTATCAGTTTATCAGTATTATCAGCCAGCACATGACGAAGATTAACATTTCGTTCCTTCCGACGTGATTGTTTTTATGGAAGACAACGTCGGCTGGCTAAATTAGACAATTAGTTGTTATTGGCCTGTTGGTAACGATGGTTTACCTAACCTTTGATAAATATCGACCAGATAGCCAGTCATCGCACTTGAGAAACACTACACGCACAAGTTTTTCACATCACGGTTTCGATTAACTGATTTTACAACTCGCCTCACTTGGCTCCATTTTAAGTGCTGTAGCCTGGTTAACCCTGTTACAGTTCGCAAGCATTGGTCAACCAGTCAGTAGGAACAGGTTGAACTTATGGAGTGTCGGGGTTTTGAAGCAGACCGCTGACGATGGTCATAATGCTTCAGGGTCTCTTGCAGAAGAAGTGCCAGTCAGTAGTTTAACTTGACTTCCACCAATCCAGAAATGCATCGATTTTTACTACGTATAAGATTTACTTACTTAGTTCTGCTGACAGAATTGAAACACAGCAGCTGTTGAATAGGACGTTGATCATGAAATTCCTTGTAATTATTAGGAATAGTAACTTGATCTCGGTTTGCCTCATCTTCAGAAAGCCTTCTATCATATCGTTCGTTACCGTTTGGATAACGGTCAGTTATGTTTTTATTTCGAATAAAACTACCTGATTAGCTAGAATGACTTAACAATGGTCGTGAGTAGTGACGACTGTTCATCTAGCCGTGCCTGGACGCAAACATTTTTGGGATCACTCTCGAATATCTCCAGGCTCTCCTTGAGCTCTCTCATTATGTATCCTCATTTTAATACTCTGCAATTTAACCCAGTGCAATGCGCACTACCAGTTTGAGGGATTTTGCCATCGCACTTTAATTGTGCGACGATAAATGTGACCCAAGCAGAAATTTTGGCCGGTTTCAGGGATTTAATATAGCGACATTTACACTTGTCAAACATCTACATCAGGTTTACTGATATCAGAAGAATAAATTGTCTATGAGGAAGATTTAATAAAACAGACCATAAAGTCATGTGAAAAGATGAAGTCCGACAAAAAAGTGCAAAAGTCCGCGTGTATGACAAGAATTGTATAATCAGTAACGATCAACTCCGTTTTGGTATAGTGAATAGTGTGTAATACAAGCAGTAGGAGATAGAAAGAAATACAGATAACCTCACTTAGGGGGGAATGCACAGATGGCTTGCTGAAATTTATCTGGTATTGTCCTGGTGTTCAGCTTGCTGCATAGCATTAAATAACCGGTCGTCTTGATAGATCGCATAGAAATGTGCAAAAATGTTTGTGCATTTGTGGCAGTGTTCAGAACCATTTATCATATCAAGTAGTGAACAAGGTAATGTGTTGGTTGAAGAGACACTAGTTTCGCTAGTTGCACTCGTTGACCATACTGGACGTCCAATGTACAGTGCATTATCAGGCGTTAATCAGGTTAATGCAGCCGCTTTTGTGGTACACATTATTCTCTGAAATATGTGGCGAAACATGATAAACGTTGAAATACCTACCAAATACTAATATGTGTTAAGTAGTTCGCCTGCGAAAGAGAGGCACTTTTACGAACAAGCAGATTGCAGATGTGAAAATAGTTATAACTTGACCGTTTGGGTGAGCAAACAGCGATTTGCGGGCTTGCGACAGGGATATTTGCCAGTCTATGAGTTCACCTAAGGCTATCCAAGAATTTCTTTATAGAACCACGTGAACCCTGCAGCGTGATTCTTCACTTTGTGAGTGTAGATTCCGCAATTACATCAAGTTTGACGATCAAGGTTTTCTTACTTTCGGCGGCTTTGGAACATTGTATAGTTAATTCTTTCGGCTCAGAACAAGAGGAGTGACATCAGAGGGGATAGAGTTAAGCTGAGTGTTTTTGTAATATTCCGCTGAAGAATGACAGAAGTGGATTCTGTCACAAGGAAGTTGTGGCATTTTATCAACTGCATAAATCACGCACAATTTCAAAGCAGAAAGTGTACGACAAGTAATCTCTCTTAAGTGAAAGCAAAACTCTTTTGGTTTGAAACTTCGGAAAAGAAACTTAGCAAACCGCATCTGGAAACTACGAACTTCACACTGCCAGCGTCTAATCCGACCTTCTGTTGATCGCCGTCTCAACGGCGGATGCTTATACAAATCGCAAGACCTAAAGGCATTCATAACGACAGACTTACGAGTCGGGCAGTCGAATCTACAGTACAGTTACGTCGCAAATATAATGTGCTTATCGGTAATAGAATTAAGGTGAGTGGTAAGGCAGAGTCTGCGCCCATCGTCACGACAACCAATAGAAACTTGGAGTTGATACAAAAATTTTACGTCTCACATTACATGTTAAATTTCGTTGAGGATTACTGACGTGTTCACTGGAATGACAGCAATAAGGCCTTGAAATTGTTCGCACATATTTCGCACATGCTGGAAAGTGGGACCTTAATTGAATAACAGCGGGCGTCGTAGTTCAGCGTAAATAATGCCTTAACTTTAGACTTGACATCTTTTCCAACCATACTGAGAAGGAATGCCTTTATCTTCTCCCCCTTCATCTTTTGTCGTCATATTCCAGAGTTAGAAACATTTCTGGTAATTTCCGAACTGTCGGACAGGCAAATTAACAAGATTGTGTATTTTCTTGGTAAATTCTTAAGCACATCGCAAGAATGAGGTGATACTAGGAGCAGAATATGTAATTGGCAGCTAAGCGACTTATAACAAAAACCAGATTAGAAATAGTAGGCCAACTCCTACGACAACATTTGAGGTAGAATAAACCACCACCCTCACTTTCTCAATTACTGCAAGCGGTATAACGTGAGTAGCGTTCGAATGCAGCATTAATAATGTGTTCTTCTCTGCCAAACTCTCTATGTAGCTGTCGTAAACCCGTAGCTTATGTGTGACAATTTTGTGGACAGTAGTAGCTCGCTTCTAGTAAACGTGAACGCTTGCAGTGATTTTGACCGCTGATACCCGGGTTTAGTCCTGCTCACCTGACGATACTGGTAGGCAGGCAAAAATGACTTTAGAAAACGGACATTTGGCATAGAAAATCAGGTTCAATCAGTGGTCCGGGTCATACGAATGCCCGGATGTAGACGGTTCGGCCATATGTTGAGAGTGTTAGCTAATTATCTGCTGCTTCAAACACTCTTTACCGACACCGCAGCTGACATGTAGAGGTGTTGATGTGTACTTCTGATGACTTGGCATAGTGAAATTACTCATTATTCACAAAAGAACGTGGTTGGGCGTTCACGTATGATGATTTGGTCTAGCCTAACATGAGGTCAACGGCGCAGTGGTAAACACGGTTGTTTCATGAACAGCATGGTCGGAGTTCTAGTACCGGCAATGATGAGGATATACGCTACTGACGAGCTGTGATGGAAGCGAGACTCGAGTGCTCCAGTGCTTCTTTTCGAAAGGGGTTGTCTGGGAAGTCTGTAGGAATGCGACAGCTGCGATGAGTTGTAGGTAATGTTCAACTTGAAATTAACTAAATCCCCGACTACTCATCCGTAATACTGAAGTTGAACAAAGTGTTGGTAGCCTTGCTGCTTTGGACTGTGTTCGTCTTATTGGCCGGGGACGTTGCAAAGATTACGAGAGACAGCGAATCAGGTTTAGTGGTGCCGTCGTTGTGCGACGGTGTTTACTGTGAGGCAGGTACTACCATTGAAGAAGAGAAAGATAGCTGCTGTACTAATACCGATTTATGGTGTCTCTTGAAGAGGCTGGTGGTTTTGGTAACCGGTAGTGGACGTTAAAATACCTGATAAATCGCTGATTTTCTTGCACTCTGGTGAAAACAAAAGAGTTTCAGTGACAATTAATGTTTCAGCGTAACTGTTGGCACTACCAGCCTCGATAAGTTTTAACGTACGATAACCCAGCAACTGTTGAAACCTTAATGACATGGAACGCTCAAGCGCTGTTAACTTGACGTTGACTAGTGACGACGTAAATACACACGATAAAGATCCGATTGGTTTTATTGTTCGTCCAGATAAATGGGACCCTTCTGAGATGGGTCTTTAGAGCTTCGTTGGTGATTTGAACACTACATGTCAGTTGCATTCATCGTTCTTTGCTAAGTTTGTCATTGGGCTCCTTAGATGAATACTGAGCCTGCCTTTCCACACATGTGTCCCACTAGGTGGACGCTTTGCCATTAAATATCAAGCAGCACGTCCCACAAAAAAGAAATTTAAATTGCCGTATAACATCTCTGAATTTATTGGCTTTTCTTTTGATGTGGGTCAGGTAAGTCTACGAGATTGATGACGACTGTCTGAAACTGTTCGTAAGGTGTAAGGTTTTATGTTATATAGGCATGTAATCGACTCCTCGACGGCCGTGGACTGAAAATGTCCGCAGTGTACTAATTAGCTGTGAATATAAGGCTATATGGGTATTGGATGTCTGGGTGTAAGTGTAACCAACAATATATGTATGATAGGCTATAGATGCTCCTGACTGGGATATCCAACACAACTTATTGCAGCTTTCGCTCCCACATGATCATTCTAATCTCTCCAGCTGGAACTCATAGGTGGGGCATATCATTATTTTCACCGGGCCCTGGCTTCCAGGGACAATACCAGGAGAAGCGATTGGACAACTTGTTCGTAACTGAGAAGCGGGAGAGATTTAGCGTTCACATGATGATCCTATCGTGCGTAACCCGAGGTTTGTGGCCCAGCGGAAAGCACGGTTGTCTCATGATATCGTGGTCGGAGTTCAAAGCCGTGCCGTATCAAGGGCATGCCATACATACGAGCGCTAACACATGCATCACTTTGAAAGTACTTGGTTTAAAAGTCTGTGTTAATGTGAAAAATGTTGTCAAGTATGACTGACTTTCAAGTTAAATCCACTATATCCTCGACCACTCGCCAGTAATTGTGTTTATGCACGTCATGCGAAGCCTGACGATCACACGAAGGACTTAGCAAAGCGTATAAGAAGTGAGGGCACTCAACAGACATTCCACTCTGAGGATTAGCCAATGAACTTTAATTTTCCTCATTCCCATGCAGACAAACTTATTAAATTCTAATTCATTGCACTCGGCCAAACATTTACACTTTTACAGGATTACACGAGACGTGCAAGCTCCGCTTCTGGTCGAGACTTCACAAGCACAGTGAATGCTAGTCACCATGTGGCAGTTACGGAACGTTGCTTGTCAAAGTAGGCCTTTTTGCATGCCAAGATTCTCAACTATTTTTTTTCATCGCCAATATTGGTTACGAACAGTAACATTCAGTAAGGATATTTCGGAATATTGCTTCTAATTTTATACTCTGGTTATCGTGTGTTACATACAAACGAACGTCAGCACTTGGTAGGAAATTGTGCCATTTCTTATTTTGGCTTGTTATTAACGTTTTCAACGGCATCAAAGGAAACACACTGTTTCCCAAAAACCGTTGTCTGATTGGCATACAAACCTACTTTGTAAGATTGATACTAAGTAATTTCGTCAATCAGCCCTCAATACCCAAGTGTCGTTATGCATGATATCCCACAATTAAGGCGGTTTCAGTATATAGTTAGTATTACAGTATAGCGGTTGCCTTCATACACAACTTTCTCATACATTTTTGTTCACACCTGGAATTGCCCATGAAAAACCTGGGTAAAAATATATTACTGATAAGTAGTTAGAATTTTGCGTTGTTTTTATGGTAGACTTATCAACCAATTTCATTCATCATTCACGACTCCTTTAAGAAAGAACTACTAATCTCTCATTTCCTCTCCTGATTAGAAATCATCAGTAGTGTACATCTTTTTGCAGCTAGAGGTTGAACTTCATGAAGGAAGGCTGGTAGCCACGGTAGTACTGATATCCTACTGTAAATTACTAATTCACATCAAAAGCAGTTGATGATAACTAAATTGAAGTATCTTGGTGGCCTAGTTGCCGTTTTAAGTTCACATTTAGGTATTAGAGTTTGCTATTGTGTAAAGACAATTTTTGCGGCGGGTAACGCACTCGCTTTTTAAACACTAGCGCCGGATTTGAACCACCGACCGTCGAAAGAATATGCACACTGTTAAGGCCGAGAAGGTGTAAGACAGATAACTTGCTTCTTTTTGGAGTGGGACAATTGTAAAGACTTTCTGTGGGCAGAGGATGTGAACAGTTGTGAGTGGTGTTAAAATACAAAGGTTCTTCAAAATCAATTTTAACCAAGCTAGTTGTGGTCGTTTATTGTACGTCGAATGGCTACATTGAGTTCGAGATTTCTGTTTGGTGTCGAATAAAATTGCATATTCGAACGATTACTTCGGCAGCTACTTCACTATCGATCATTTCAAGTATAGGAAGTTACAACCGTGTTTCTCTCCTTCATGTTAACAACGGTCTGACCTAAATGTTCACATATAACGCAAAAATATGCTCCTACTTAATATAAATGACAGTCCTTTGTTCGAAGCAACTGAGGTTGCGCGCGTGTACACTGGGCAGTCCGAAATAATGGAAGATATAATTAGACAGTACTGAACGTAAATGCCACACGGCGGAAACACCGCAATAATTCAGAATCTCCTTAGTTGCGCTGGACTTCTGAAAAAGCGAAAGGTTTATCCGCCAATGAGGAGATACCAGAGGTGCTTAGGTAGTGAGGCACGATCCTATGGGTATACAGCAGAACTATTTTCATAGTTACGGCACTGCTGGCTTCCCTATCAGGAAGAAGGGGGTTTGAAAAAGTACCCTCAAACAAAGAGCACTCCGATCGCCCAACGGTTGGGCGTGACCGTTGGCGTATTATCAAATACGGTAGAAAAACATCTAGTATCTCTCAAAAGCCTGATGTTGCTTCGAGTACAGCCACTGCGCGCAGCAGTGCTCAGAATGTGACATCAATGTCTTATTCACTGCGCCC